>ML179368.1:0-68803 GCA_004369135.1 Dendrothele bispora CBS 962.96
CCTCTAGTATAGTTCGAGAGGTCAACTTGTCAGGATTCTATCGATATATAGTTTGTACCACTTTCTTTTAGTTATAGTATACGAAAAACTCAACAGCCTGCTGCTGGTCATCGCAATACTAATAGTCGACATCAATTCGTCAATAACCAACCGGTAGATAGTCGAGAAGTCAACAATCTAAGCATCCGTTAATTATCGCGTCAGGTTTATACTCCATTTACTATAGATCACCGACAGTTTCGGTAACCAAATTGTACAGACGTGAATAGGGGCTTCGACGCGTTCGAAACTGTTCCCTTGAGTTGTACCAATAGTGCTAGAGTGTAGTGACGGTAGTACCAAGTCTCGTTCGACTGGTAGTACATAAGTTTGGATGGAATATCATTACCGGCACTCAAATACATCAGTTATAATATTCAGAATAAGCTGTTTCTCTATTCACGAACATTTCCCTTTATTATTTGAACGCGTTCTCTAGTTATTAGCACTTTAACTAGCAGTTCGGGCTCACTCTAGTCCTTTATTCACCATTTCTGCCGCAAATTTCACTATTACGCTACAAAATAAGCCTTATTTGGGCGCTTTTGTAGGGCGTATCAACGCATCTGTGATTTCTTGGGTGGTAAATATGCTTCGAGTTCATCAAACTGATTCTGTATCAAAGCCAAATGAGTATCGGAAGATTCTGTATAGAATTCACAGAATATAAACAAACCAAAGACTTATTTGATTTGAGCAGAACAGAAGTGTGGTTCTCAGTACCATCCGAGCCATACTTCCCTTTGTATTTTAGCTCATACTCATCTCCACATATATTTCTTGTGGCCTCGACCCATTCTTTCTCCCACCTGTTGTCTTCAAAGTAGCTAAGTTTATGGCATGGGTGAAGGACTGGCAAATCTCAGTATGGGAATCTGTTGGGATAAAAAAATACTACTCACTCATAGCAATTCAGTAGACCTCAGAGTGGTCAGTCTTGTCATAGTATCTGTTAAGTGTTTTTTTAGCAATAGAAATAGCAATTTGTATAGCAGGTGAAGTTTGGGGTCTAAAATAAAACTGCTGAATGTCCTGTCAATCTCATCCATGGCCGGTATGACGGTAGCCAGGTTGGGAGTGTCACTGCGAGAGAAAAATTCAGTTGCATCCTTGAGAATCTGGGCTGACTATTTAAATTAACATGACATAGTGACAATTGTGACTGACCCACCCTCAGTACTTGGACAAGCTGTCGTGCTATATCCTATTCCTCATTGCTCAGCTCAAACTCTCACAGCTCATATAACTTTTTCGCAGTCATAGCATCAACTGCCGACTGATAATCACATGCAGTGTTGGTCATGTAATATGTCAAATTCCAACGAGTCTCCATGTCATGAGGGAGAACCTTCTCCAGCTGCAATTCAGTGAGGGTGTCCTTCCAGGCTAGCTTTGTCATAGAGTTGATAATCTTGAAGGAAATGTTGCAAGCTTTGCCACATTGAATGTGGCGAAGCTTGCAAAAGTACGACACGAAGCATTAGTACAAGTACAAATATTAGGTGAGTTTTCTTTCACATACATACCTTTACAAGAATAATTTTGACTGATTTTATATGCTTCTCCATGTCCTTGCACTCCTCAACTGTCATTGCATCCAATTCATCAATAAAACTGTCAACATCATCATCCTCCAAACCATCTGCAAGCTTGAGCTGGGTGAGTAATTCCTCCAGATCAGTTCCTTCCATAATTTTATCAAGCTTGTCATCATCATCAATCTCTAGATCCTCACAAAACCCTGTCATCATTTCCACTCCCTCCTCAGCTGTTTGTTTTGCTTTTTTGTGAGATGTATCAAACAGCTTCAACAAACTCTTTGCCACAAGGTTGACGACATGTGCAAAACATCTTGTATGAGAAGCACGACCTGCCCAAGCCTCAAGCCTCTCTTCCAAAGACTCGATCATCATATCGTTATTACTGGCATTATCACAAGTAATGCTCAGAAGCTTGTGGGCAATTCCAAACTCATATAACATATCTGCAAATGCTTCGGCCATATTCTTGCCAGAGTCAGACTGGAAGGAAAGAGCAAATGACTTGGTAATGTTTTGACTTGATTTAAAAAAGTGCATACCTTAGCAATCTCTATGAGGTCTAGTAGGAGATTGAAAAGCTGCCCTTCATGCTCAAAATGAGCTGTAATTGCTGCATATGCCTTGTGGTTAGGCGATGTCCATGTATTGATGCAGCAGTTGATGTCCCCTTTGATATTCTACCCAAAATGGTGTGTCTTGTTATCTATCAATGATCATGTCCTCGTACTCACCTGGAGCATATCAGAAATTCGTTTACGTGTATTAGCAAAGACCATCTTCATGTCACAAGCAACTGTTGTAGGGTGCAGAATGTAGTAGTGTGGGCAGCCAGTTTTCATCAAAGAGTTGAAGCTTTGATCCTTAACAATATTGAATGGTCGTAAACTTTCAGCTACCCATCGTATTATTTTAATGCTATATGGGTTGTCAATGAGTTGTAATTAGGTAGACTATGGATTCTCTTTACCGTGTGTCTGTTTTGGTATACTGACAAAATGAATATGTCGCTTGTCCAGATCTTTTTTTCTCAAATGTGGCAGTGATTGATCCATTTCTCCTATAGCCACCAGTCACCTTCCAACCCTCATCAACATCCTTTGCCTGGTCCACCTCTGACAATATGTCCTCACCCCAACAGCTTTTTACATGGCTCCTCATGTTTCCTGTGGAGCTGGCATCCTTTGTGTCAAGGTATTGGACAACCTCCCATTTCTTGCAGTTGCGGTTGGTGCATTTGAACACCACGCACTTGCAGTTGCTCTTGTGGTACTCAAACGTGGGTTCAGGATCAAAAAATGTGTAGATTGGGCTACTCCATCTTGCTTTGAGGTCAGCTGAAGACATCTGTTGTGAGTAATTTTCAATTATTCAACATGTTTGAGAACTGACCAAGTTCCTTTTCATCAACTTCTTCTTGTAGTCCTTCTGTCTTCTCCTCCAACTTCTCATCATCATCTTTGTCTGAACCATCATCTTCTGAATTGCTGTTTGTGGGTGCAGACTTCTTTTTTGGCAAGGGCTTGGCAATGATTTTACGTCGGCTCTTCTCCTTGCCATTTGAGTCAACAACCTCTTCAACACCAGACTCAGCATGAGAGGTTTCATCCTCCTCTTCAGACATTACTGTAGCCCTCACTGTGTGTTTGGCCGGTAACGCGCTTTGAATGCGTTTAAGCATACATTTTTGCATTTTTACGTTAATTAGTATTGTTCTAGAAACCTAATAAAAGGTTCTAGAAGTAATCATAGGGCAAACGAGGACTATAGTGAGTCTCGAACTAATAGTGAAAGGATGTTAGCGATATCCTCGTTGTCTAGAAGTAGGGTCAGTGACTTCTAGAGGTCTACGATTGAGATATGAACTCCAACCAAATCCTAGAACCTTTGAATCAAGTAAAACAACTACGGTACTGGTTCTAGAACCAAGTTGTTATGACTTGTAGGACGAGTGAACTAGGTAGAACATAGAATCTCAATACTAGTACCCTTGTGAAGGTATTAGGAAGTTGACTAGGCTATTGCACATTCGATTCAAGAGAGTAACATTAATCTCTACCAAAGACAGAGTCAACAGTAGACTCTAGATACTAAGGGACGGCTCTAGAACAACGCTGGAACGTTGTGACTAAGTCAGTCGTAAGCCAATGTGGCGCAAGTGACGTAGATGCTTAATGGAGAGGATCGACGGTCTGAAAAGCCTATCAGTCCGTTCGGAGACACGTTCCAACCCAGATCTGAATATTCTACCGAGATATCCGGGTTCTAGAAATCATGAGACTGCGTGATAAGTATGCACGAGGCTCTAGAACCTAAATAAGGACATCCGACAGGGAGTAGTGGCGCTCGCCACACTTCTAGATATTAACGGACCGGTCAGTGCTGTGATATGACGCATGCTGCTGATAGGGTGAGTCGAGTCATATTGCGATTAACCAATAGGATCTCGAGACGAAGGGTTAGTAAGAGGCTTCAAGGCCGCCACTAATCTAGAGTCGATATTAAGGGGTGATTCAACTCACCGCCTGATAGCGGATACGGAGAAACCTTGACGTATCTAGAACAAATATACCCAAGCAAGTAGTAGACCTTAGGAAATTGCGGACTAGAACAATGCACGAATTACCTAGAATATACCGTTACTACCCGAGAATAGCAATAGGTGACCAGATGTCACTTAGATATATGTTCTTGTATTTTTCCTTTTTTTTTATTTCTTGGACAGTATAAATACCATGTACAATAGCTCTAGAAGGACAAGGGGATATTGGCAGACAGCTCGCAGGAACTTCTCGTACTCTTACAGAAGCACCTGACTGCGACCTCTGTCACCAAGATCACCGAGAGTCCGAGATAACTCTATAAATTTATCATCGTTTTTGTGGCTTATATTAAGCGTTTTATCGAGTGATTTAAGTCATTTATCTTTGCTGGCCTTTTCTAGAGACCTAATTGGTTCTAGAACTGTTTTTGTTGGCTTGAGAGTTCTAGAACTTTCTGGTCACAACGTCTTAGTTGCCCAAGTGTGTAATTTAGGACGTAAAACTTAAAAGAAGTGAATTCAGTTTGCTCTTAACCCAAGTGTGTTAGGTACAGAGCTGTTGCACTTTCATCGTTGTTCTAGACACTATACTAAAGTGTGAGAGGCCTTGCTCTTAACCCAAGTGTGTTAGGTACAGAGGAATAGCTCTTTAGTAACCCAATCCAATACCTTTTGATCTCGAAGTGAGAGTACTATTGGCACTTAGTGTGATTCTTCAATTAGAGACAGTTCTAGAAACACTAGACGTCTTCTAGAAAGCAGTTACCTTTGTTCTACAATATCTATAAACGGTTCCTACACTTAAGCACCACTCGCATAACCGCCTGAACTAGGTCTTGGTCAAGAAACACTTATACATTGATTGTGGTTTTGTTTGATTCGTTCTAGAGTCATTACATTGTCCTTTTGGTGTGTTGTGGTTATACCGAAGTTTAAGCATTTTATCTGGAGCCCACCGCGAGGGGGCAATATAGATATATTAAAACAAAGCGACCTCTTTTGAGGAAGACTTGGTAGTTTCATATACTATCTCACAAATTGTTACTTTCATGACAATATCTTTTACTTCTACCTCTATCTGTGGTACACGCAGTAGATAAAACTCGAGAAGCCTTGACGAGGAATCTCATTAGCTTCTAGAAACCTTGAACGTATCAATTCATTCAAGATTTCAGAACAGTCGTTAGGCCCTTATCCTAATACAAGAACAGGACGTCGAGAAGCTCGAGAACAGCACCGATTACTGTTGGATAGAGAGCCAAAGCCTACCAAAAGAAAGAGACAACGGAGGCCGCCCGAAACGTAAATCTTTTTCACCAGAATCTGGACCAGTACAACCAAGTCCGGAATTCGATGATTTAGAATTTGACAGATTCATAAATCAAAGTCAATCTTCACAAACTTTTGAACCAGTGGATTCTAGAACAAATACCATGTCTGAACCACAACCAGCAGCACAGGGAGGACAGCCACAAGGTGACCAACCTGAAGGGAGAAGCCTTAGTGCCAAAGCGATGGCGCAGATTCAATTGGATAAATTGCGTAAAAAGCAAAAGACCGCACCTATCTTTGATGGAGAAGAGCCGCATACTCTATTAGATTGGCTCGACAACATTGAGGAAATATGGGAAAGTACCGGAGTAGATGAGGAGGCAGCGAAAATTCAAATAGCTTTGAAATGGATGGAACGGTCTACCAGAAGGGAGATTAAAAACCTACCTGAATCATCTGGTGACGACTGGGAGAAATTCAAGAAAGTGTTGAAAAACTGCTATCTGGAAAGTACTTCTAGTGCTCGTGGGTCAAGAATTCAATTGGAAAGGATTGTCGAGAAACATAGACTCGTACCGTATCGTAGTACAGAGAAGATTCTCGCTTACAATAGAGCTTTCAAGCTGGAGGCGGAGAAATTAATGCAACCTCCAGTACTGCTTTTGAATCTAGAAGCGGTAGAACTCTATGTAAGGGGTCTAGAAGACAAATTGGCAGATGAAGCGTATCGAAATGTGCAAAGGGATCCATCTGACAAAACTGAAAGGCGTCTAGAGGACCCGTTCACGTTGAAAGAAATGATTGAGGCCACGAATCTCATTGCTATGAGATCTAGTGGTAGGAGAACTCAAAGTTCGTCTGGCAATGCTGCTTACTATGAAGGTAGTAAGATCCTGCCCAATCTAGGAAAGAAAGCTAAAGCCAAGGACATGAATGAGTACGAAGGGAAACTGTCGTCAGTTCTAGATCAGATAGTTATCACTAATAAAGAACTAAAAGAGTCTAGAGTCTCGATGGTTGAAAGAGATCGAAAGCAAGGAGAGTTGTATGACTTGCTTAAGAATTCACTCCAGAATGGGAATCACTTTGGGACAAACACGTCGTCTAATAGACCTGCCTGGCAGAGTCAACAAAGATCAGGAATGGGAGGAGCCAAAGGTTCTACCATTCGTTGCTATATGTGCGACGAATTTGATCACACTGTTAGGACTTGTCATCACTTCCATCAATTTGTTAAAGATGGATGGATTAGAAGGAATGACGAGGGGGTTATTTGTTATAAAGACAGAGGAGTAGTTCCAGAATGAGAACCTGGTACTGAGAGTCGTAAAGACAAGATCTTGAAATATGCTAAAGCTAAAGGATGGGACAAGACGATTGTCTCTACTAATCTAGTGATAGAATATGAAGATCCTGACAAGATCTTTTTGCAAGAACAACATAGATTGCAAAATGGATACTCTAGAACCATTGAGGTTGGACGAGAAGAGACTTCTAGTGTTAATAGCCTAGGAATTTCCCAACGTATTGGCAATCTAGAAAAGATGCGTGAAGAAGAAGCTCAAGATGTTGCACACATCAAGTCAATGGTCTCGAGTACTGATAAAAAGGTAGACTCACTACTTGCGGGTCTCAGATCCAATCAGTTGGGAAACTGAAAACTCCGATGATAGTGACCGGTGGAAGGGTTGAAAATAATTCCACTCAGACGAAGTCACTTGAGGAGATCAAAGTCAGTAAACCCAAGAAGAAGTTAGTAGTAGAACCGCTGAGATTATCAGAAAAAGAGAAAAGCTTGTATGTGCCGCCATTCAGAAAGGCAGGACCTACGGATGAGAATGGTTCTAGAAAGAAAAACAATTCTGGAAAGGTTCGCATTGAGGTACCTGTGTCTGAGAGTGTGAAGAAGAGAATGGTAGACCTTTTGACAAGGTACAACCTTTGGACGTTAGACCATTGGGACTATCTAGAAAGTCTATGAAAGAACCTATGCAGATTCTTACTAAAAATGGATTGAAAGGCAAGGCCTATAAAGTAAAGGCGGAGTCGTTTAAGCCAGGTCTAGAAGAAGAATTGGCGGACAGAGTTTTGAATGGAACTGTCAGTCTGACAGTAGGAGAATTGAAACAGGCGTCGCCTAGTTTCATGAGAGTGTTAAATCGAAGTATCTTGCCAACAGCTTTTAAGCCAGGCAAATCACGTGGACCGTTTGAATCCTGGTACGACATTGCCTCCCATGCCGTATCTTGCTGACAGCCCAGGCCCTGAGGCAGATCATGTGAAGCGATCAGATGATATCCAGTCACGTGGAATTCATCATTTCCATCTTATGTCGGGTATGACCGGGTAAATCGGACCCTATATCCAAAAGGGGGATAGACTAGCTGGGTCTTTCCCAGGCGATTCTTTTATTCAGGATATTAAAATATACGTGATTTATATTCTGATAAGCATAACAAGGATTGTCACACATTTGAGCGCCTTGATGCCGTAGTTTGCCGACTACTGAGGTCAGCCTACCCCATAGAGACCCCATATCTAAATACCGGACGCAGAATCAAGGGGGTGGACATATCCCGGCGATGTTGCAAAACAGGGCCTGTGATATGTCCACCCATGTTTGTATACCGGGACACCCTAGGGTGCACTAACTCTTGAGGATTTGACAGGCTCTTGAAAAACTCATTTTGCAAAGACTTCTGTACACCTCAATCAGCACTTTTGCAAAAGCACTTCAACACTTTTTGCAAAATTTTTATGATATGGCCTGCCCACATGTAACAGTAAAGAGGTCAGAGACAGAATCATCCCACTCGAACAACAACATATCTATTCTTCCACTACATAGTGCTGCCGTGACTCCACTCGTGACTTGGCTGTGACTTGGCCATGACTCAAGGCTTTCTGTACCAAAAAACTATGTTGAGTTCCACTTATTAGGGCTTGTTAGAAAGGGAAAAAGGTTCTCTATCCACTGGCCCCCTTCACTTGTTCAATAAAAAAGTTAGTGAAGAGTATTTCCCTTTAAATGCCCAAATGACTCATGACTCGGGCAAAATGACTCACATGCTCCCAAGCCCAAGGAACTCCCTGCATACTGCCCGAGTATTGTTGTAAATCATCAAAATACATTAAACTATGCTATGAGTTACAAAAATCCGCCGGAACATTCACCATGCACGAAACAAAAATTGCAACTTGAGTCACTGGCAACACTACTTTCCACAACCTCGCTCTGCAGTAAGATCCCACTTGAACAACAATGTATACTGTATCATTTCATTCAATTTGTCGGGGCTTCATGACTGTGACAGCTCCGACGAAATAAATTTTTGTCTTTGGCATATGTGACACCGTAACATAAGCAAAATTTCCTTTTTTGGAGGTACCATTGAGAAAAAGATTTGTCGCATACCCTCCGTGACTGTGAACTGACGAAATTTTTTCATCAATTCTGCAGGGGCATGATGCGTGACCAACGAATTGAATGAAATGATATAGTATCTATCTTTCCACGACCTCGCGAAGTGTCTACATAAGTATGACTGGCCTCGTAGAGTCGTACTTGCCACATGAAGCAATAGCCCACTTCCTGTTGATTCTACACCTTGGCTATATTGGTGTTAAATGTAGTGACTACACATTAGACATGTTGGCAAAGTTTAAACAGGGCCACAGAGAAATTGTTTGGGTGGCAACACTGGATTAGAGAAACTGATGGATGCGTTTGGGGTTGATAGAGAGAAATGCATGGGTTCATCCTTGTACTAATAGTAAAAGAACACAATAAATTGAGCATAAAGTAGTAATAGTATGTAGAACAGATAGACTACAGGATAGCATCAAATTTGCGACCATTAAAATCTCGACAGCTCCCGGCTGGCAGCTTGTATCCTTTCTAGCTTCTTACTCAACTCCTCCCTTCTACCGGCAGTACGCGGGTTTTCTTCCGCCAACTCCTGACAAATTCGTAGTCCGTCTACTTCAGAGTAGATACGCAATTGGGAAGTGATAGTATCAAACATATCCTTTTCGAGGCCTCGAACTAGTTCGTGGTCAACAGCTAACGGAACGTTGTCGGTGAAGCGTTTATAAGCGACTACACATCAACACAACAGCGTCAGTCAATCACATTATTATGGTAGTGAAGGATGTGGCAGACCTTGGAAGTAAGCCCGTACATCGGCCATGATGTCCAAAGCGGGTTCCATTGGATCGGAAAGAAGTTTAGGAAGGTCGGTAGCTTTGACACCGTACATTCCAACTTGCACAAGTCCAGACAAGATCTTTGACACGGGACTCTGCTCCTGAGACGAGGGATCGGTCGGTGGATGGTAGGAGTTAATTTGCTGCATGAGCATAGTGTTGCTGTGTTCGTGACGGGCACCCTTGTAGTAAGCCATGAACTTTTCGCGATAGTCGGCCATATAATGAGTGTTGAGGGTGAAAGGACGCGTTTCCAACGCGAAGAGCCAGTCAATGCGGGACTGAGCGGCTTCAAGACGATTCTTCAAATGCTCCTGCATGATAACGCTGTAGTCAGGTCAGAACCTCATTCAAATACAGCCAATGTATATAACAAGACGAACCGAACTTGTCGTTCCAGCAAACCCATCCCAAAGTCCTTAAAGTGCACCTGGACCATCCGAAGAACATACTCACTAACCAAGACATGTACTCGATCACAAAGAGCTTTGGCAGGTTCTAACCACTGATCAGTAATCTGTCTAATATACCCTTCCTGGACGATATAGGGATAGTTTCCTGGTAGCTCCCGAGTACGTGATCTGGAGAGAGCAGTCAGAGTCGAGAAACAGAGACAGAAAAATTGACATACTCCTGCGCCTGTCTCAGCACTTCGTCAATATAAATAGCATCAGCCTCGTCCTCGGAATCGTCCCCAGGATCGTTCTCTGCCACATCAACCTCTTCACCCATATCGTCATCAGCCTCGTCCTCGTTGTCCAAGAAATCTGGTCGGGCCAGTGTACGCGTTTCGGCATCCGATTCATCAAACGGCTTAAAGTTGGGAGCAGTTCTACGAATTTTCTTCCGGAAGACAACCTGGGCCGGACGAATAGCTTGAAGAAGACCGCCTTTCTCAGGAACACCCTCAAGATGTCGGGAAAGATCAGACGTGAAACGCACGATGAGCGTCGTAATCTCGCTGAGGGGATCCCTGCTAGGCGCTTTTGGTAACTCGCTGAGCTGCCCGCGCGTGATACTGATCGAATTCTCGAGTTCTTTGTGTATTTCAGGCAATCTATTCCAGGAAAAAACAAAGACCTTCAGTACGACCCGTTTAAGTAAAAGCAATATTTACCTTTTAGAGATCAAATCCGAAAGAATGCGGCTCAGCCTCTCAACCAAGTTTCTGGCACGCAGATATCGCTGGAACATAGGATCCAAGTCTGACCACGGAGAGGTCATGGTAAAGAACTCGTCTTCCTTCGCACGAGCTTGTTCCCATGTGATGCCTTCACGAAGCTGGACAGAGTTGGGTTGCTTCACGCAGTACCAACTGTTGGAGAGAATGTAGCCAGGAACTTCGTTTCGGATGAACTGGACCCAACGACCCTCGTCGCCCGCAGGAATTCGGTCAGGTTTTGTCAGGACACCTAGAAGAAATTTGGCGGACAAGTGAGAAAACAGCAGAACACCACCGTTGGAAAGTGACACTTACCAACAGTACGTTCTCCGTTAGGATCAAACCTCTTTGCCATCTGTAGGGCACCTTGGTTCTGGAAGTCGGCTAAAGGAAGGTGAATTATAAGATGCTACCATTACTTTAGAAAAGACCAAGACACACTTTCACAAGATACAGCAAGAAGCATAATGCAACTCGGCTTTTTAATATACGACTCTACGAGTCTCTCGACAAATTCGACGTCCCCAACGCTACCATCTCCAGAAGAGGATCTAATCAGACCTACAACAGAGGTTCGTTAATCATTCCCGACATCCAACAGTGTAGGACGGGAAAAGACACACCAGGAAGATCACAAAACGACAAATCCGCGATTTTTGGTCCACTAATCTTCAAAGACACGCAGTTGCTGGAGAAAGTCGGTGCACTTGGGTCATCGACAATGTCCCCCTCATTTTCTTCGAGAAATCTGGACCGAGGAATGTTGGGATGAAGGAGTGCCCTCTGTGCGCGACGAATGCGGTCCTCGACCTCGGACTTGTCAAGAATGACAGGACCGAATTGTTCATTGCGAGGTTCACCGAGGAGTTGGCCGGTTGAGTCGGTCATGATCCTGAGGGAGACGATACACTTCCAAGTGGGGGAATTCGACATGCTACATTCGGTCGGACAGCTGAAACAAGGGAGATTGTGAGAAGAGACAAGGTCAGCCGGTAATTCCTTTTTGACACTCGACGAGACCCACCGAGTACACGTCCCAGCCGCTCTCGGAAGGGTGATACCAGAAATGGACTCGATAAGAGAGGATTTACCGGCACTTTGGTTCCCGATTACAGCAATTTGTGGAAGGTCGATGTCGATTTGAACACTGAAGGCAAACAGAATCCGTGTTAACTTTTTGCGCGAACGCCAAAGAGATGAAAGATAAACAATGTCTCACCCAGTCTCATGCAGTCTGTTCACCAAGTCCAACATGCGTCTACGACCTTGAGAAAGCTGAGCATTGGCTAGTCCGACGGCTTCCGCACTTTCAGCGGGAGTGGCAGGAGTGGTGGCAGTAGTCGCTATGCTATCGAGGGTGTCGGAATCGACGCCAAGAGAGGTCTGAGAGAAAGAACTGCTTCCTGAACTCATTTCGAGCTGTACACTGTTGGAAAAGTTTGAGGATGAAGGAAAGGGAAAAAGTGTAGTTAGCGACAGCATTAACGAGGTCAACCCATCTTTATAGTACTCACCAGATGAAAAGATAAAATGATGAAAAGATAAAATCCATACAGCGCATAATATCGGTATCTACGCAGCTTCCTGCATTTTCCTTTCTCTCCATATTTGAATGGCGCACAACGTTTCTGACACGTAGGAATCAAACCTTATAAAACTTGAAAGGTGCTGCGGGCGACCAGGGTTGGGTAAGAACACAACGATTTGTGTCCTTGTCCTTTGTTCTTAAAAGAAATGTATCGCGCATGCTTGAGCATCAAAGTTGATGATGGACGTCCCCGATCAAGAAAGGCCGACAATCCTTGATGAAGATGTCACTGAAAGGACACAACAATTTAGTTTACATAAAAACAACTTACACAAAGTTCGCCGTTCGAGTTATTATCAGACCGAGGGACATAAGCATCACTGGGATTGGTCAATATTCCCCCTCGAAAAGAAGATTCCAGCATTTCCAATATGTGGCGCCTTTCCCCTTTTGAAAGGAAGACAACGGAGAACTAGTTTTGACGTGTCGTAGACGACGAAATCCTCTTTCAATTTGCAAAGCATTTTTCTGGGGAGAGATGCATCAATCCCAGCAGTGACACAAAGACAACACTGACAGCACATACCATATAAACATTATCGTACGCGAAGGAAACCTAGAAGATGCGGCTGTAGCCACACATCAAGTTTGCGACTTTTTGACGTGGTTCCTTCTGAATCGGAATCCTTCATCGAGAATGGTACTGTCAAAACCGACATGTCAGCTTTGGCCTTGGAAACAACGTTCTCATGTGCTGACTGGAGTGAGACTGCCCACTTGACGACAAGAGAAAGAGACTAAGGATGTTGACGGGGGAACGTACACATACAAGCAGAACCCTTTTCAGCAGAAAACCGTATTTCGCAAATTAATCCATGAATCCGCCTCTACATCCTCGAGGAATGGACACAAACGCCCAGAAGGGTTGGAACAGAAACCAATTTCGTGTACGCTTTCTGTCGAGTTCGATTTTGGGGGGCGTATGTGTTGTACGTTGGTCGTCTGGAAGATGTAAAACGGCCGCGCGTAGTGCATCTGGACTTTTATAAGCAAAGCACGAGTTTCATACTGGATATACACTTACAGGGATCGTTGCTGGTGATGATGTACATACCATTCTGGATAGTCGAAATGGGGCCACAGCTGCCTTCTTCGTTGATGTTATACACAGCTTTTGACATTTGTGAACACGAGACGACTATTAGCGGGAAATGAAGAAAAGGAAGCGATGAGAATGAATTAGGATATGAAACTGGCTATACCGTCTCTTCAAAACATTGTTAATCAACAACCAGAAAGGCTTTTGCACTTATAGAGGCTTTCGAGCTAAAGAGCAGTCACGACTGGAAGCATACGATTAGTATGCTTGTTGTAAGTTAACATGTACGGAGACATACCTACGCCCATCCTATTAAAAGTAACTTCAATAGACACAAAGCTGACACACTGATTCCCTCATCAGCCAGCGTGGATATACCCTCAAATAAGAACTCCTCAAAAAAACTAGACGTAATGCAGCAAGGTTGAAAACGGGTTATAACCTTCTTGTGAAAAAACCCCGACCACGATGCTTCTCCCTTAAGGGACACCTTGAGAAAAGAGAATGCAATTGCTGTTGAGGGTCACTGGCAATTTGTCCAGTCCAGCTTCGAGAATTCGAGTGTGTTTACTCAAGAACGGAAACCTTCACGAATGGAGAGGTACAGCGTGTGAGACCTGAAGATTGAAGGGCCGGAGCATAGGACGAGTAAGTAGACACCGCCATGCAAACTACAGGCGGGAAGTTTCAGAGCAAGTTCAAATTTTCTTTGGCATAGTTGCGTAGGTAGCGCAAGACTCGGGACAAGTAGGTAAAAAAGCAGGGAAGCCTCGGAATAATGTTGACTATGAGGATGCGTTCATAACAAATCCAAACAAGCTCCAACCAAAGGAAATTCTGACTCGGACCCTCGTCCTGACAGTGACTCCTCAAACTTCTCATATTGACGCCTTTCCTTTGCGAGATATTCCGTATTCCGTATTCGAGATGTAATTCAAGGCAGCTCTCAAACTACATAAGACACCCAGATGCGCTCAAATAACGAATAAACCCGACATTGTATACTACCCCAGTGCTGAGTGAAGATATTATATAGAGGATGCAATCAGAATTCTGGTATTACTGGTACGTAGTCTCCTCATGCCTTTCTTCTAACTGAGATAGAGACCAATCTCAGCATCATATCGCTTGCAGGTAGCTGAATTCGGGCCATTCGAACAAAAAGAGGCGGAAGATCGCTCTCGTCATCGACGCAATGTGAACTAGAGAGATGTCATTCCTGAGAATGGACACAAGTTCTAATCCTGTAGATTATTTTCTTTGTGCAAAACGCGGTCCGGGTGAGAATGATTTCATTTCCGTCCGCTACTTTTCAAAAATTTACACAATCCACACTGGAGAACACCGACGAAACAAAGAAAGAGCTCCATGGTTTCCTAGACAGTTTGTCTATAGTCGAGCCTCGTTCCTCAGCCACCGTTCTTTTACAATGTTACTTCACGCATGAGCAGAATTCTGCTAATGATGTCCAGCCATTGACTTGGTCCAACATATCCCAAATTATCCACGGAATTCCTTTCCTTTGAGCGTTCGCTGAGTTTCGTTACTAAAAGGGACATCAACCTGTGAAATCTCTGTGAACGCCCCGAGAGGTTGGCCTCGAGGCGTGCACGACGTGCTATTAAAGAGTAGTATTCTCCTTACAAACTCTTTTATGGCAAGTACGAGCTTCTTCAGGTTTTCGTTCAAAAGGCAAGAGGATGGAAAGGGAGGACACAAAGAAACTGGTACGTTTTGTACGTTCAGAACGACCTCTACCACAATATCCCCTGCCTTCAAGGAATTTTTGACTCGTTTTCGCTCGGTTTTCTCCATCGCGGTGTGAAAAACACTCGTAATGCCTCTTTACCGAAATGCTGATTCTCTTCTCTTCCTTCGTCGATCTCGCCGTCTCTCTAGGCAAGAACCAAAGCGTTACGACGGTAAGTGCGCGGCCCTGTTTCATTTACCCAGTCAATCATTTATGCTTTATGACTCTTTCTGACTCTTTCTCGACATGCAGAAGATGGGTTCGAATATCTCGATGTCGAACTCCTATCTACTGAATCCCGTTATGCCTCCCCTACGACCTCTCCATCCCCTGAGTTTGAACCCTTCAAACTCAATGAGGATTCTCAAGCTGTTTCACCTTCGTGTACACGCTCGCCGACACCATGCTCTCCATCCCTATCCCCATCTCGCTCTCCGTCTCCCTTTCCATCTCCCGCTCTCCATTCTGCTCACCGGCTCTCCTCTGGTTCGACGGGACTACCTTCCAAACCTCCCAAGAACTCTCGTTCTCATGATGCAAACCTCCTCACAGTCAAACCTCCTTCTCTCCCCACTCCCACTCCCACAGCCACTCGTTTTCATCCCTATCCTAACGCTTCGAAACGTCCCAAACACATTCCCCGTCCTCCTAACGCCTTCATGCTTTACCGTTCTTACTTTTGGTCCACCCAAAAGGACACCATTTCCGAGCGGGACCATCGACAGATCTCTCGTTTGACCGGTGTCCTATGGAACAAACTCCCCGAAGACCAAAAGGAAGTTTTTCGGAAAGAAGCAGAAGCTGTGAAGAAGGAGCATATGGCCAAGTTTCCAGACTACAAGTACGCGCCTAGTCGGGAAGCGGGGAGCGTTGGGAAAAATACGACTGGGAGAAGAGGTTTGATTGGGAGGAGCGCGAGAACGCAAGTGAAGAGCGGCAGTAGTCGCGGGAAGCAGCAGAAGGCTGGATCGAGGAAACGTGTTTCGGTTTCGAAAACGAAGCTGAAAGCTGAAAGAGAAGAGGAAGCGCTGGAATCGAGGAGATGCCAGCATCTCGCTGAGGAGTTGTTGAACGATACGACGTATGCATCGGAACGTACTCCCCGTCCCAGTTCCAGTCCCGCACCCAGCCCTTTCAAAATCGAAAACGAAGCTGACATGGATGGCTACGCAGACGCTGGCAATGATGTGAAACGCGAGCAGGGGGCTGAGAGAGTGGACGAGCCTGAAGTAGAACTAGAGGCTTCACCTCTTTCGACACCTCGGTTTTCTTACCCTTTTGGAGTTCACTACAAATCACAGCTAGATTCCGATGATGAAGAGGACGTATTTGTTCCGACTGAAGATATTCCACCGCTTGATCTCTCCACTCCCGATCCCTTCAAGTCCCCGAGAGTTGAACCTAAAGCGAACAAAGTCAAGTGTGCGGTACGTTTCCTTCAACCCTCTACCTTTTGCCCCTGGACTAATCAACCCTTTCACTTTAGGCCAAACCAGTCACTCCGCTAACCGTACCTAGTACCATTTTTGACCCTTCGACTACGAACACCCCTGCACTCGAATCTGTCCCAGTTCCTCCTTCCTACGTCCACATAGATCCTCAGTTCGGCGTCAAACCAGACACACACCGGCTCAGCCCTTCACCTGACTCCAGCTCGCCCTGCTCCCCTACGTTCTCCGAAATGGACGACCATGAAGGAGAGTTGCCTCTCCTCTTTTCCAAGGGGTCCGACGAAGCCGATTTGACGTCGTTTTTCACTTCTTGCTCTAAGCCCGGCCTCGCACCTTCCTCCTCCCTTGCTTCCTCTTCTACTGCATCCTCGCGTCTAAATGGTCTCTCTCCTTTCACTGATCATGCAAACCCAGACACATGGCTACCCAGTGCTGATAACTCGCATTACCTCCTCCGAGACCCGACCGCTGATACGAGCGATAGTAGAAGCTCCAACAAGTACTCGAGCGCTGAACTCTCGCCATCACTCCACTTGAACGAGCTTTTCCAGCCTATTGACATGGATTTCGATTTAGAACCATCCATATTGTTGAATGATGTATTTGACGAGTTTGTTATGATGCCTATGGAGGAATTCTGAAAAAGAAATACCTGGCCGAGCGGTTAATTACGGGCGGTCGACAGCGTCAATCTCTCTCCTACATACATACTTCTACTTGTACGAACCTTTCCAGTCTAGTGCGGTGGATGATCGGAACTGCCGGTGTCATTGAATCATGCGCTCGACGAGTATGTCATGATATCTATGGAGAAACTCTGGTTCGGGAGAAGTTCCTTTGCATGATGATTTTGCGGAAGTTTGATACCAATGATACGACGATACGACTATGTACATACTACAGCAGGGCTGTGGACGTGCTTCTATATTTTTTTTATGTGGAAATGTAGAAATTTATTCTATGGTAGATGGCTCACATTTGTATAAAGCGCCACAAAACGGTGACTTTGTGCGGAATACAGTATAACGTTTCTTTGCATGAGCGCACGTAATTCTGCCAGGCCGTCTAGATCTTAGGAGGATGCCCAATCGTTCTGATAAATCCCTCAACGACCGTGTCGTGATTTTGAAGGTCGGTAGGCGTTTATCGAACGCTGTCTTTTAATGAAGTTACTATATAATTTACATCTGAAGGTCTTTCCTCGGAAATCCGAATTAGTACTCGAGCTGTAAGACCTCGGCGATTACTTACCAGTAAGTATAAGTACGGCGGAGGGCAAAGGCCGGATTGAGGAGCAATTTTTAGATTTATTTTCACACGGCCTTTTATCCCACAAAAGCGAACTTATCCGGATGGACAAAGAACGAAAAAAAAATTTTTACCAATACAAACTGTTAGAAATCAATTTTCCTTCTTACCCAAATAAGAGCCTCTTGCTGGGTCAAAATCCACGAAAGAATAATTATTGAAAATTCCTTCGAAATATTCACCGTCCGCCGCAGTTAAGTACATATCCTATAATACGCCACTAGCACCTTCAACGACTAGTGATGCTGAGGAGTCTTACTCACACTGTATACAATTGACCACGGCGTCTACAAGGAGGCTAAAATAGTTTCTTATCTCTCTATGCGCAAGTGAGCACTCTCCTGTTCTTCGCAAAGTCACCAGGTGGTTCTTCTCCCTAAGACAACTGCAAACGGCATCCTTCAGCCTTAAGTAAAGAATAAGAATTGAAGTCAACCCATACTTGTTTGAGCCGGATGAACTGATGTTGGATCACCTAGCCACATTAAGTTGTGAGCAAACCAGACGAATATTGATCTTCCGTAATGGAAGAAAAATCAGGCAAGCATTGAAGTTACGACTCCTTGAACGAGCTGAAATCCGTTTGAACCCTGACGGAGAACATCTTGGAAGACTAGAAGAGTCCAGAAGCACTAAAGCACCTGAACGACTTTGTATTCGGCGCCGCTGTAGAACACGACAAATCAATTTGAAAGGGGGGTTGAGAAGTTGGAAATTGGAGCATGTGCATGGAGACCCGGCCTCTTTCCCAGAATCTTATATTTTGGGGCATCTTGGCGGAAAAGGCCTGAAGGTTAACATTACATTCTACTCTTACCACTCTCAAGAACAACAAATATCTTCCTACCTTTACTACAGTAGAACTAGATCAATAAAACTGGAAAGGCAGCGCATCACATATGGCCGAAGCTGTACGACAGTACCCGTATATTTTATCTGTCTATTGATATCGCTGTCCAGACAAAATACTATTTTGCTGCGTAATGGGCTTGGATTCATTGTCATTACCCAAATCTTCCCAGACTAGAAGACTTATAATGCCAGTATTTGCAGCGGTTCGAAAAGGAGTGGTTTTACAACTAAGTAGTTACCCGCATGATTTCTCCATTAAAAGAACCGATGATCGCAAAACCAAACACGTTGACCTCTAAAGCTCTAGTGATCGTAAGATGCCGGCTCCAGTAAGAACTGACAATGAACGTACATTTCTGAGCCTAGCTGAGCTGGTGTGAGAGTTTGGCGAGAATTCGGAGTTGATATGTACTCCCCATGAGCCACAGTCAGTCAATCATGCCGAAAGGTCATCGTTTCGTTTACACTCAAAACTACAACCAAAAAGGTAGCTTTGTTTACATCTCGTTTCATCGTTCTTTGGCGACACGGGATGACTGGAACCAGCGCTCGAACTCGGAGCTTGAAAAAGCCGCCAAAAGGAACATTTCTCCGGTCCTTCTTGGCTTTGTACCACCACCATCCTACTCCTAACCTTCGCGCCTGTCCATGCTCACTTAAGGTGAATTATTCAAGTCAGCGCACATAATACTAGTTTTAAAATGGGGACACGGAACGGGCTACTCAATTCACAAGCCAGGTCTGAAATTTGGTCCGAGTTGTGCTGCAGTCAACTTCTTTCTCAGTTCCTTCGCCCGTCATTTTGTAGCCTTTAGATGGTCTGGAGACGCGTTGAGTCCGTTTTCGTCTAGTCTTTGATGCTTCTCTGCTGATTGTCTCTGGTAAAGCACAAAACACGTACGGTTCTACTGGTTTGACATCCTAGTAAAGGTAGGAAGATATTTGTTTCTCTCATAAGACGTTCCTCATTTCTTTACTCTGCAGATCGTTTAACCAAAATTCCTGGCGTCCTCGGGTAGCAATTAACGGGGATCAGACAAAGTAGTTCATGGTACCAGCAGACTTTTTTTTGGTACATAACGTACGATATATGCTGTAGAGAATGTTGCAGTGGTGACGGAGGCAATAAATATATATCGACTTCGCTTCTCATTCGTACTCACCTAGACTCATCTGAACTCCCCTGGACTCATTTGCAGTCAACTGTGCTTCATAAACTGGACTGTTGGCACTATTCTCTTACTCAACCTGTCTCAGAGGTACTCACCCATGCTCACACCCTAATTTTCCTCAAAATGTAGTCGTTGACGAAGACTCGTCCACGCGGCTAGCGGAGATTGAAATACCTGCGCCATCATTGGCAGTTGCCACTTGCCACGATACTCCGATGGGTTCGCGTCCACGCCGGTGGTGAGCTAGAGTGGGGTTAACAGTAACCTGAATGAGAAGGTCGAGTTGCGTTTGGATTAGCTACCCAGTAGCGCAATCTCACGAACCACGTTCAAGTACGTCAGATTCCTTGCTGGTGGTAGAGCTTGGTATACGAGGTGTCGTGTGTGGTGTGTGATATGTTCATGTCTCTATCCTCATACCCACACTAAACCAATATGCGGTCATTTCCAGCTCATATCACTTCACCATAGCGGATTCCCTTCTCGCTTAGCAACCGTCAAGTTTCAGCACAACACGCCTTTTCGGCCTGGCATGTTACAGACGACATATGCACCAAACGTTGTCCTTGTGGCATTTTCGACTTCATTCTTAACGACCATCTCTCAGCTCGAGACTGTCCACGAGGCATGGCTCCGAAGAAATCTTCCAACTCCCAGCCTATTGAAAACAACTCCGACCTGAGTGCACAACAAATCTATGAAATTTCCATTGGCTCAAAATTGTCTGGCATCACTGAAAGACTGGAAGATGCGACTAGAGAGATCCAAGACTCCCGTACAAGAAAAAAGGTGGAAGCTGCAACAAAGAATAGCAGAAGGCAGGCCTAGTTCATCTAATTTACCATCGCTATGTCACCAAAGTACCTGATTTGATCACACAGTGCCGCGAGTCATATGGCTGAAGCAGCTTCGACGACCAAAGTGCTTATGAAGAACTATCATAAACTCCGTGCCAAATGCGACGTTAATAAAGCCAAGTCGCACCTCCGGGTACCTTAAACATGGTTCACTCTCATTCTGATATCCCACACGAACTGAGTTTCTTTAGGATACCCCTACCCAAATTTCAAGTCTCTTCGACGGTGATCAGCGTAAGTATTCATTGGATTCCTGTACCGACTTCTTCGTCCCTCTTCGATGACTTCATCTCCCAACTTCCATGTCTAACTAACTCGTCTTCTGCGTTGACAGTGCTGAAAGAGATCGGTAATTCGATGAAAAATTTCTCATCGTCGCGAATTTAAGTACATTCAACACGAGGATGATCGCCGTTAAAAGGAACGTACCGGCTAGGGCCTTCATAAGTCTATGATTTGGGTCATTTTACTCATTCTGAGGGCAACGGGCGAAAGAGAAAGCAACTAGCTGGTTTGTTTGTTTTGTGTATGTCATTTCTACATCGTTGTCTCGGCAGGACTCTGGAGCTAGTTTGTCTATTTTTTTATGTCTTGTGGACTACTTACTGAGATACCGACTCCGGCGGATGTGCAGTATTCATGATGCCTATTATAATGTAAAAGCTAGTCAACACATCCGGTAATTTCTTGTGCGGCCACGGATACTCTTTCTACCTTGTGTTTAAGAGTAAAGACTACATTTCAGCATTACTCAACCCGACGGCAGCTCTTTGAAATGTGATAAATGCCGATCTGTGTTAATTATGTATGCATGAACCGGTTTTCTTTACTTGCTTGCTCGTACAACCAAGGCTCGCGCTCAGATCTCAAAGCCCTGAATTAGCTGCCAGAGACCAAAAGAAAGGACTTCTGAGTCCTGTGACCTATATCTAGTCCTCCCCTTCATCATTTTTGACCCTGAAAGGCAACTAAGACGGCTTCACGGCAGCTCGTTACGCAGCTCTATCCTGTTCTCTTCTCCCGCAGTCGACGTCGCTCAACGCGATTCGGAAGCACTTCCTCAGAATCTTTTTCATGGATCATCAAGTGAACAATCTGCAGATAATGATACGGTTGCGAGAGACTCTCACGTTGATCAAGGCTCACATTCGCCTTGGCTAGCAATCACCCCGCATATCTTGAAGGTTCAAAGCACATTGGAGCTCGTCAAAATAGGTTAGCTAGACGTTGAAAATGAGGTCCGTGGAGGAGTCGGCGTAAGGGTCACCTGCCCAATTTGGTCTAATTCCCCTTTCCGTGAACGTTGGCTTATAAATAATCAGCCACTTTCTAAACGCCGCACAATCTCAGTTGTAAATATCTTCTCCCGGTCGACAGTTGTTGTTCTATCCAGGAAACCTGAGTTTTTCAACATAATGCCTAATAGAGTGGGTGCACATTTCTGGACTGTACCTCGGGACCTGCCAACTCGCTGTTAGAGTTATCAAACTTAGAATTAGTGTGTTATTGACATAGACCGACGGGACCCTTCTGCAAGCGTTCCAGAACTTCGTTGCACCCTTTGCCTTGAGTAGCCACAATCGAATGTGCCGTTATGGTCGGAATTGTTTATATACTCTCAGTTTTTGTCCTCGGGTTCTATCTTCCAATTCACTCGAGGTTCGGTGACGGTAGAGATTTCTGCGTAATTTTATGTTTTGACAACAGAGCTCAATTGTCTGCAATACAAAATCTGCGTGTAGGTCGGTCACCGCAGTTGGTAGTGATAAAACTTTAATATCGCTCCAATGAGACACTCAGTGGCTCTTATCGATAGACTGGAAGTAGCAGAATTTCTCGATGAAATCTCAATGGTGTTCTTTGTCCTCGGAGTTCATTCGTAAAGCTCAAGCGACAGTTTAAAGGTCGGAGGGGCTCAAACAGATTCCCTGAGAATACACGGGGACCTTCTGTACTCATTCCCCAATATCCGTCTTCTGTGAGTCGTCAAGCTCTCCTATACCGTGTATTATAACCGTGCCCGGATCTCGTTAGTCTTCTTCATCATGATCATGAAGAGATGTAAAGGGATGCAAATGTTGCAGATCAAAATTTCATAATCTTGTTGGCCGAGTGACATAGTGGTTCGACACACGCCAAAGGATAGATTACTATAGAGTGTCGTCACATAATCTTAGAACTTGTACATACTTAGGGCTGATTTTTCTTCCCAAGGCTGTCCTCGGTATTCCGGGCCAGTGTGGCACCAAGTTATCACGTGATCTGTGGCTTTCCTGCCTATTTCGTCGATCCAAATCTGACTAAATCTAGAATGGTACGACAAATTCTTTGGGGTTTCCGCAAACTCCAACCCATTTTATTTCATGGCTGACATGAATGCATGTTCCTCAGTAAAGCCAATGGCTTGGTAGTGGGTACTCAGAGGATGTACTTTCGGAAATATCTCATCAAATGTTATTTTCTCACGGGTTTTAACGTTCTTATTCCGTAACAGTTTGGATTGGCAGGATATTTTTTTCTCTTTATCCGCCCAGATAAGGACACCTTTGTGATAAAGGCCCTATGACATTTGAATGAGCTCAAAAATTGCTTCCAAATAAATATTTATTAGTCTGCTGATTAAGAAGATCTGCATGAACTTCCACCCTGAAACTCATCATCGCGTTGTGCACCGGTCTCTACTACAGAAATCAGTCTTAAACTTGACAAAAATCTTTACTAAGGTAGAGGCAGCTAGGATCCAGCACCCTTACTAATCAGCTTATGTAATGTGGGAAACCGCAAAATCTGGGGGTTCAGAAAAAAAAAATAATTGAAGGCAGGCCGGTACGCTGCATCGTAATTACGTTAGGATTGCTTGCGTCAGCTTGACCCCCCATTTGCCCCCCTTGTTTCAGCTTGGTCAAGCCGCTCAAGCCGCCCAAGTCACAAGTGACCATCCCGCCGTGTTTTTGCGAAAAGTTGCTTTGGCAACCGTAAAATATAGTGTCACTCAAGTTCACAAGTCACAATTTCATTCATTATAAATAGAATTATGACGTATCGCGAATAGAAACTGCCACTACATACGTGTCAATATGACGTATGCTTGACCGGCTTGTTGCTTGTTGCTTGCGAACAAGCCGAAAAGCCGGGCAAGTCAGGCAAGCAAATCACGTCATTTCACGATGTGCTGGGAGGATTAGTACACATATATATTACTTTTGAATTGAGTTCTTAACCTCTTGTAGAGTTCCTGATGGTGATGTACAGTGCCCGTGATACTTCCGGTTTGCCCATAGCAATGCTTCGAGTGAAATGATATTCTTTTGTTCCTTATTTGGGCAAGCTGTATTGATTAATAAGCTTAGTAATATGCACAGCCACACGCAAAATCTGAGGTTTGAAATTTTCAAAATTGCAGGAATCGACGAAATAACACTTTTTATGATCAAAGAAAAAGCCCCATAATTTTGAGCTCACTACATAGGCTATATCTGGAATTTGGACATTCTGCTTAATAGGAACTCTAGTAATAGGTTCTATCTACAAATGCTATTGATTAAAATGCCTAGAAAGAAGAGTAGCACGGCGGAGATGGCGGCGCCGTTGTCGGTCATAAATGGCTTATGTAACACGTGTCGGATCCTGACTGCCTCTACCTTAGTATAGTGATGTCGAGTGCATAACGTTACTCCAGAAAAAAAAGAATACAGTGTCTGACAAATGTTGAATTGTGAGAAGAACTATGTACGTCAAGGAAGGTGGTGACGCATGGGATCCCGGGCAGGCACCATCTCATTGGATTAGAATAGAGGGGCATGAGAAATTGGTGTCCAATAATTTAAATGAATCCATTCCACATTACCTCAACGCACTGATCCGAACAAGTATGATGACAAGGATTTGCTGTCTTCCCTTATTAAGTGGTGGCCTCGTACAGCCTATCCAAATCTCGACTTTTGTGGGCTCTTTGTCACTTTTTGGAAATGATCAGGCGATCTGATGTTAGCCACCAGAAACTTTTCTTTTACTACCAACAAGCCATTTGTTAAGAGATAACAACATAGTTGCGATCAAGTTGGTTTCCCTATCGATTAAATCACTAATATCAAGTACAGCATGGATCTGGGGGGGTTACTGATAAGTCGATAATACTTTGGTTCTGGGTCGTTAGAACCCTAGAAACAAGTGTAACTTCGGAGAGCTTCGCGGGCCAGTCACGGTTATACGGATCACATCAATTCCCGGTATTACGAGTGAACGCAACAAAAAATATAAAACTAGTCTGAGGTTAGTAGTACAGTCACTAGACAGATCAGGATTGTCAATAAAATAACAGAGGACCATTACTATGTAGACTGATCGGTGTGTATGAAGATGAACTTCGTTGACCGAAATTCCTTACAGAAACTTACTGGAAAAGGTATCGGAATGACAGGATGGTGTCCTTTAGTTGAACGCTGGTTGTTAGCCCCTGAGGCCAGAACCCATGAAGAATCATAACTAGGCGATGATCATGACAATCATCGGACAGAGAACTCAGAAGAAACCTCCATGTACTTCGCGACGAGTCCTTGTAATTGTTGAGTGCTATCGTCGGTCCACGGATTTTCCAAAAAAAAAAGCTCATTTCAAGATCTCAAATCTTTTACACAATACTACGGAGATCAATCGTGAATTAAGGTCAAGTTGACTTGAATATCCGACGAGATTGGACTTCGAAAAAACTTCATTCAACAGAAAACGTGGGAAGCAGAAGCGCCGTCGTTAAGTGCTCGCAGTGGTTGCTTGTCGTCACAGCAGACTATTCATTCGTTGAGCTCGGTGGTCGGTCGGGTTCATCGGATATTGAAGTCGGAATATCCAATACCAGCACTTTCGGATATTTGCGTGTCCATGTTATCCGTCAATGAGCTGATCCGATTATCTCAGATGTGGCGTGGAGCTACACGCTGTCGGAAAGTTTTTTTGAATGAGTGTTCAGCTCGAAATTAAGAAAGGTCCTGGACAAGTCTGCTGTTGAAGTAGTAGGCACTTTTCATCACGCATCGCGATGATCCCATCCTTGAGCAATAATCACTATCAATTGTAGTGAACTACTAGATTTGATCAGTTCCTGGGATGTTTGTCGATCCGCCGTTAGACATTTGGAATGGTCATGATGCATAACAGTAGTTTCCTTGGGTTTCGTAAGGCGTCTATTGACAGGCGTCTATTGAGCGTCTATCCAACTTTGAGTACTGAAGAGTACAAGCGCTTACCTCTTGCCTCTAAGGACGGATTATTAGTGAGCGCTTGAGCATATGTCATACTCAGACAACATGAAAATTTAAACAACGCCGGGATGAAGGTATTGGGACTTCTATACTGAGAACTAAGACTAGAATTACTTGATATTACTGCGCTCTAATATATAGAGATCACGAATCCGAACATTAAAAGCTAGAGCCCAGTGGCGCCATTTCTGATTTTCGATGTTAGCGCTTCTCCCGGCCTGCCAGAATTAAATACTATCATCCGCTTTTCTTTATTTATTCATTCGTTCTAGCGCCAACAATTCTACATGAAAACTGTTAGGAAGGAGACCTGTATGTTATATACCGTGACCTACTGTGCCGGCTATCGTCGGTTTTCATTCTTCTTGACCGATGGCAGCGGTAATGTTAACCCACCTAAACTTGGGCCAAGCTCGACACCAACAAGATCAACTTCAAGTTTCTGTGTTCCACGACCGGAGGGCTCGGACTTTTACTTCTACTATCCACAAAATCATTTGAAGTTTAAAGTTGACACTGTATTTAAATCAGTTTGAGATGATGGTTCATTATTCGGTATCACAATGGCCATGTTCGTGAGTCATGTCGATTCACTGATATATTGCTGTGTAAATTGGAATCCACTAGCACCAGCTTCAACTTCCGAAATACTGTGTTCTTAATCCCCTTCCAGAGAAGACATTTCGTGGATGCTTTGGGTATAGATGAAATGAAAATCTGGCTCCACATAAATACAATTTCTCTACACTTTGTCTCCATAGCGTATCCGTCATAATCTGACAGAAATTTCAGCCACGATATTCTACCGGTATGATCCTTCATCGCATCCCCTTCTGTCTCGTGCATCATGTTCTATAGAAGATGTCACTCATTCTGTCGAAGTAGAAATCAACATTCTTTAATATCTATCCATGCATGACAGTAAGTGGATTGTGCTCAGACACTGAGCACAATGAGTAATGGATCCACCTGGGAAGGGGTCAATCGTCGGTTCCGACGTTTTCAACCCTTCAAACACTGATATTCAAGCTGATGTTTAGTGGCGGCGAACTTCAAAGCTACGGGCTGACTGTTTTCGATCATGATCATTTTTGGATGCCAATAATTTGATTGATTGTATCATAAAGCTTGTCTTAAACCAAGGGTCAGGCTTTGACCGATTACATCCCATTCCCTGATCCGCGTAGTGCTCTGATTATGTCGAAGTCCACGTATACCTGGGATTAACATTCTCGCATTTGTGCATTACCTATTATGTACATCATTATCATCATTGCCTTTTTGATGCTGGGTAGGATTTTTCTTGACTGTCATTTCTAACCGAGGATAATACTTATTCTACCTGGGCAGTCTGTGAGAAGATATCGAAGCTATCAAGCTCTTGCGGGTCTAAGTCAAAGCTCCGAGACTTCTGGGTACGGTCAGTCGCGAATTGGAATGGTACGTTTTGACAATTTATTATATTACAAAAATTATCAGTGATGTGATTAGCGTTTCGTAGTCCCAAGGGTTTTGAAATAAACTTCCGATGCTGATGCAGCAAAAATCAGTACCTCAAAAGTAGAATCGGGCTACGACGACAACGATGAGAAATAAATCCCTTGGCCGATACATCCTGCATGATCAAGTCTTCAACGAAACGCGGGATATCATCGAGCAGTCTGGTACAGTTTCTAAGATACATCGTCACTACCAGATGGGAGTCGTCTTTGAACAGGGTGCAGCTTTGTCACACACACACATAGTATGTTTGAGTGAGATGCGACCTGGATATATTCTGACATGTTGTCAGTGACTCCGAGGATTTTCGAGGCTATACATTTAGACAGAGAACATCAAAATGAATTTCACTGTAGATCTGATATCCCCAGTCAATGACACAAGCTGTTCAATGTTCAACAGTCACTAAATATACGCATACCTAAATAGTACACACCAGAGAACGGGAAGTCGTGGCAAAGTTGTCGGCTATCTTTACATCCTGCATGCATCATTTCTCATTGACTTTTCGAATTGGTGGAACTGTTGATTCCCTCAAGAATGAGATTTAAGTTGGGCGGTGAGTCTACTAGTTAAATGGAGAAATAAAGATGATCTCGAATATCTTTCCCAGTACCTATCATGAGTATGGAAGTCGAAGTGAGCTGATCAGCAAAGTTGTAGCGGCTCTGCTATTGAATACGGGTGATATTCTGATTGAACTCTAGCTAGAAAACCAAGCAACGTCAAATAGGAGATGTTGAACACTTGAACCGTATCTCGAATCTCGAATCACGTCTTGGGCCGTAATTGTATTTTGGTTTCGACTTGGTGTGGCTTCTAGCTTGTTACGCCCGCTATGGCATCAGTTGACTTTTCGTTAGTGCAACCTTTCATGTTCGGTCAGTTTGACAGTGACTATAAAGTGGTTCAGATTATCGACGTATCCGTGGCAAACTTTAGATAAACCGTTAACGGAAGGATAGTATTCGGAATCCTGCGGATTGTAGCGTCGGATTTCTTTCCTACTCATGACGGGCACCATGGAGATCCACAAGTGTACCTGTGCATCGTACTCAGAGGAACAAACGAGAATAAAGAATTATCTGCCCATTGTTTGCTTTTCCGTTGTAGATTAGCTTGAAGAGTAGAAAGAGTTAGACAGAACGAGGGTCACGTACAGTACTAGTACTTAAGTAACTAAAGTGTCATTCATCTGTATTCTGCGGTAAAACCTTGTCCGTACTCTATGGACTCTATGGAAATTCAAGCTTTTTCTAGTACACTCAAGTCTTGATATCATCATGATACTTACTTAGTTTCAAATGTACTGATCCAAAAGTCCAACATTAACATCTAAGTGTAAATTGTCAATTTTCCAGGTGATTTGCTATCAACTCTCATCTTCAAATTTTCTGGTTTACGGCTTTGGCTGCCCGTTATGGCACGGTGGCATAGCCTAACCCGATCAGATAGCGGGAATAGTATGTATTGACGTCCAGAAGAGTTCTTCGGTAATGACTGGCGTTAAAGCTTGACAACTGGAATCTTCGACCGATGCAATGTGGCAAATTCTTGATTCCAGTCGCGCTCGTCGTCTGCAACGACAGCGCCCACCAGTAAAGAAAACTAAAAATAATAACAAATATTTAATTTCACAAATGGGCCGACATCCGATCGGCATCCGAGACTCGACGACGGCACATGATATGTTTTCGGGTCCACGCGGTGTTGTGTTGGACGGTCTTGGGCTTTTTAAAGGTTTCATCGGCCCTCATGCCCTTCCAGTGCTGAACGCTCCTTTGTTCCGCTCCTTTCCTTCGACCATCACTATCCTTATAGCAGACCTTCTGCGAAATTATGTCTTTTCAAACTCACGGTGTCGGTGAGGACTTCCGCGAGCCCCTAGCCTCCCCAGGCTTGCCTCCAAACGAACGCGATGCTTTTCTCGACCCACCTCGAGCGTCATATCTCCACTCTGGAACAGAAACACCAACTTCAAGAGATTCCGTCTTTTCTGGAAACAATTCTATGCCACTACTGCCTGCTTCTACGAAAGCAGAGGCCGACTTTGGTAATGATCTGCCTCGTAATGCATCAACTCCCAAACGCCGCCGAATTATTCTAGGAGCAGCCGCATTAGGTGTTCTTGCTGTCGTTGTGCTGGCAGTTGTTCTTCCTGTATATTTCACGGTCATTAAACCCCGAAATGACAGTACACTGGTTGCTGATAGTTCTGGGTCGGGCGACGCAGGGTCGGGATCAGTAGGAAGCGGTTCCGGCAACCCCGCAAGCCCCTCTGGTGCAACGTCTGGTGGTGATGGTTCCAAAGTGGTTACGGAAGATGGATCCGAATTCACGTATCAGAACAAATTTGAAGGGTTTTGTGAGTCCCGGCCCAGAAAACACCTGCATTGCGCATAATTACTCACTTTGCTTCGTCTTGTAGGGGTTGCTGACCCGAAAGATCCTTTCAATAACAATGCCCGCCCTAACTCATGGACCCCGCCCCTGAACGCCAGCTGGAATTGGGAAACTGACCGTATATTTGGGTGAGTGATACTTACTCCAATCAACGGTTCTTCCCCGTTGATTTACTATTACATCCGTTGTAGAGTCAACCTCGGAGGTCTTTTCGTCATTGAACCCTTCATTACTCCTTCCTTCTTCGAAAAGTATCCCGGTGCCATTGATGAGTGGACACTCAGCGAGGCTATGGCTGCCGACACTGGTAGTGGCGGTTTGAACCAGTTGGAACAACACTATGACACATTCATTGTCCGTGTTATTCACTTGTCAATTATTTGGGTTTCATCTAACTTGCGAGTATAGACGGAAGAAGACATTGCTCAGATTGCTGGAGCTGGTTTGAACTGGATCCGTCTTCCCATTCCATTCTGGGCTATCGAGACTTGGCCCGGAGAACCTTTCCTGGCCAAAACGAGCTGGAAGTAAGGGTCTTTAATTTTTTTTTGGTTTTAAAATGTCATGAACGGCTTACCCCTTCCTCTTCAGGTACATTCTCCGAATTCTGGGCTGGTGCAGAAAATACGGACTGAGGGTCAACCTCGATCTACATACCATCCCTGGATCGCAAAATGGTATGTAGAGAACAAATTAATAATTTCTTCTTTTGTCAGTAATTTCTCTCCCAGGTTACAATCACTCAGGGAAATTTGGTCAAGTCAATTTCATGAATGGAGTCATGGGTATCGCAAATGCCCAACGGGCGCTCGACTATATCAGGATTATTGCAGAATTTATCGCCCAGGAACAATACACTGATGTCGTGCAGATGTTCGGCATCGTCAACGAAGCGCTCATAGGGACAATCGGTCAGGACGAGATAACAAGCTTGTACGTATTTCATTTCCACCATCACTGGACTTATTTGTTCTGATAACATAACCTTAGCTACCTTCAAGCCTACAATATCATTCGCGGGACTACTGGTGTAGGTGAAGGAAAGGGACCTTACATTTCTATTCATGACGGCTTTGCTGGTCTCGGTGCATGGTCCCACTTCCTTCGGGGAGCTGACCGATTCGTTTTGGACACACATCCCTATTTGGCGTTCGGTGGTGGACCTAACGACGACCCGATAGCGACTGGACTTGGTGCTGATGCTGGAGGAATATGGCCGCAGAAAGCTTGTGAAACCTGGGGTCCTGGCATTAACAACAGGTGAGTTCTCAAATACATTACTCAGGTATCACAACGAGAAACTCATTTCTCTCTCTCCACTTTCCCTCACAGTCGTTCAGCATTCGGAATCACCGTCGCTGGTGAATTTAGTAATGGTTACAATGACTGTGGTCTATTCCTCAAAGGTGTCCCTGGCTCACACACGTATGGCGGCGACTGCTCCCTCTTCCAAGACGCCTCAAATTGGAACGAGACACTCAAAGCTGGTGTCAAAGCCTTTGCCCTCGCGAGCATGGACGCGATGCAAAACTGGTTTTTCTGGACCTGGAAGATCGGCAACTCCACCGCCAACAACCGGGTCGAGTCTCCTCTCTGGTCATATAAGCTCGGTCTTGAGCTCGGATTCATCCCTGACGACCCTCGAGAAGCCACTGGTGCCTGTGCTGCCGTCGGCGTGGACCAACCTTGGGATGGGACATTCCAATCATGGATGACAGGAGGTGCTGGGGCCGGTGATATCCCTGCTTCTTCCACTTCCCAATATGGACAGTGGCCTCCGACTGCGATTAATGGGGTCCCAGCTGCTTCGATGCAATTTTTACCAACGTATACACCCACCGGGACGGTTGCCACTCTACCACCACCGACGTTCACGGGTGCTGCAAAGACCGTGAGTGTGGGCAATGGATGGTTTGACTCTGGGGATACGGCTGGTGCACCCACGACTATTCCTGGATGTACGTATCCTAACGCGTGGGATGCACAGGAGGCAGAAATACCGGCGACGATCTGTGGAAGTGGAGCTGCTGCCGTTATCACACCTACACCTCCTGCTCGTCGTTGATCTCTGCAAAAAGAGTGGTTTTCAATTGGATTTTTTTAAATATCAGAACCCCAGATGCAAATATAACCCGCGTCTTCCGTTGGTTTCGGATTCGTTCGTTTGTTTACCTCTTTTCTTGGACAACAATTTTTTGGATGTTTGTACATCACCTGCCATTTTTTTTCTATGGGTCCTGGGCTGTTACTATTGCTGCTGACATCTATACCCCGTTTTTTTTCTCTTCGTCATCATCATCCATCACAACCTTCTTGTACAAGTTTCCACTTCCACACGGTCTTTTCTCTTTTTTTTTTCTATTCTAATGAACTCTCGCACCAGACGCCTATTTCATTTGTTCTTGTATGTATTAGGGTAGTATTATCTAACTTACTTTGTACTTTTTTTTTTAATCCCGTCGCTTTATGTTCCAATCCCTAGATTCTACTACTTAATCTAGTACCTCCATGGCAAATTTCTTTCACTATACCCCGTGAGTCGCCGAATCGGAGATGATGGTCTCATCCCTATCACATTTGTGTCGTAGCAGCCGACGGTAAGAAGACCAAATGTAATGGAACAAGGAGCAAGGTACAATTTGAATTTGGTATAGGGGACAACATCAAATGGCAATTGCGGAAAAGGGACCCGCGCCTCGACTCCTCTGTATACCTCTCTTTCAATTTTTTTTTCACTGTACACGGCAAGTATACGTGCACTTTGAGACATATAAGCGAAAGTTTAAAGTCATCTTTTTCCAAATAAATGAAATCGAAAAAGTCGTAAAGCCTCGGGTATACGGGAGTACATGCTAATACGAACCTTGCCGCTTCCGGGCGTCAACGTTTAAGTCAGGCACCGCACAAGGATATGTCCGAGCCACGGATGTATGAAGGACAACTTAGACAAAGACGCGACAGACGGCAAAGGTCTAGCGACTCATAACAGATTACAGGATATTGTTGTACATGGAACAGGAGCGGGGAGAGGGAAATGGAGGAAAGGTGGTGCCGAATTAGAGGAGCGATTGGGCCTGCGAAGAAGGGATGATAATACTAGTCACTCGTTGATGGAAAATCTAGAACGATAGAAGAAGACGAGAAAAAAAAGATCTTTCAGAGGTACACTGGTCTGACCACATGGATTGTGCGGGATATGGTCAAAGCAAGCATTTTTTCGCACTAGTACTACATAGGTGTTTTCTTACTGTTCTGTTCTTGATTGATCAACAATGATCGGGATTGTGTTCTCCGGAAAGTCAGGGGGAAAAGGCCGTATTGTGGGTGACAAGTCCCCCCGAATCAGGGCATATTCGGTTCGTTGTGTAATAGGCTACGTGATACCGCCAAATATGTTCATATACTCTGGACCTTCGAATCCAAGGATAGGACACTGGACAGATACTGCGGTCTGAGGGTTTAGTCCCTGTGGCATGAGGGTCATTAAAGTATAAGGGGGTACGCGTACAATTCGTCTGTATTCCTTGACATTGCATCCAGGTGAGTCGATCCTGATAAACAAACGTATGTATACAAAGAGGATTCGCGTTCTGGACCTAACGGTCCCTACGGGGGCTGAATCTCGGTAAATCTTCTCCGAGCAATGCCAGTGCCTCTCTCAAAAGACGCGCTCAGGTCCCCACCAGGTCCCCCCGATGATAGATAGGTCTAATCAAAGATTGAATCAAATTGTAGTACCTAGCTGCGCGGCTCATCACATTGTTCAAAAATGAATAATAATCAAGTATGCATGTACTCACTCGAACGTTCTGATTCACAATATCTGACCCGATCACTGGTGTGAAGTTGCTTCACTCAGTGCTCATCGGCTTATCGACTTCCTTTGAGCTCCCAGACTATGACTCAGAGTTCCGTCGTGCACGGATCCCAATGACTGCAACTACGTGAGGCTGACAGCAACCCAAGCAGTAAAGCAATGTGTTTTAATTGAATGGCCTGACCTGAGACGTGTGTTTCCAGTGGTGTATATGTAGACGCCCATAGTTCATCGACTATGTAGTGGGAAGATGTAGAGACCTTTATCAATTTCCTCCGGAAATCCAATAAACAAGGACTATTGACCGATGTGTCCGGTGAATTACACGGTGAATTCCGAGGTTACCGTGTAATTACAGCTGCCATTCATCACGTGAGATTCAAGAGTCGGGATTTGGGGAAAGGCTCGGAGCGGAGGCAATAAAGTCAACACATGTTTCTCAACCGATTTTGTCTGCAACAACCATAAGCCGGTTTTGGTATGTTATACACGGTGATTAATGATTTTAGCGCCAAGTTGAGACCATCCCAACTACCACGGCGCTTGTGAAAAGGAACCTTGAACACTAATAGAGGGTTTTCATAAACACCTGAGTCGCGCGTTTCTCTCGCACTAACAGGCTTGCCTCGAGGACTTCTTGGTAAAATTATCTCTTCCCCACCAATTCTCCGATGGCATCGAGTGACATTCTATTTTATCACTTCGACATATGATTTTCAAATGCCGACACTTACGCTTATTCGTGTCATGCACTCGTTGGGCTAACGGCTTTTTTGTGCTGCTTCCCTTGATTCCTTGGAGCTCTTTACCGTGGTACGCATATATGGTAATACGGCAATATGTACATAGATGCAGGTGATCACGGCCGTATACTTGACTTCGCCTGTCAATTCAACAACCACATACCGTCTTCGTGACTGTTGAATTTAAAAACTCAATTGGAAAAGGCGCAGTCGAACAAAATGTGGTTCTCCCTTTTTTTTTTCATAAATCATCTAGAGAATGATAATAATGTAAGTATATGATTCACCATGATTGGACGCTGAGTGGCCGAAACTGGCTAGAGCGATGCCAGAGGCAAATACGATGGACAGACCTGATGACCTACCTACGAACATGGAAACAAATATACTGATCTTTCACTTTTGCCCCGTCTTCTTCATAATGGTAGTGAATCATGATGATTGGACGCAGTAATGCGAACTAGAAGACGTGATGCCGAACAATGATTCTTTTCGTTCTGAGGGTACTTACTTACCCACTCTTCCCGAGGCTCACCTTCTGCAATTGAAAGCAGAATAAACAACGAGTAAGTACACCTATACACAAGCATTTAGACATCGAAACGAGACCCACACTCAATAACTCATAACTCAGGCTAGACTTCATCCTGAGCCTGGAACCAGCCACCAGGGTTGAAAGTTTAAGCTTCGACTTACTTGCCATTTCTGCCGACTAGTCTCAAAAACGTGGCCCGTTCTTTGAATCATCTGTCCAGTGTTTTTTTTTCCGAGGATTTGCTAAAGGTTTTCGGAAATGGGGTCCAGTTAGACATGTATTCTATGTGATATCATCGCGATTCAAATTCCCGTTCTATTTGAACTCGACCGGTGGAAATCTCCTGTTCCCGTTCGTCTCGCTTGTGAACACCAAGCTGGCGTCTAGTTTCTATATATGTCACTGTTTGATTTTGCTCCAACTTCATCAGAAAAAGTGTACTTAACGCCTCTGTCAGGTGTCCGCCGGCTGTTAGTCTGCTTTGATAAATTCGGGTTTGGCTTCTTTAAATTTTTCCTTTATAGATATACGTAGACAAATTCTTTAATACCAAATAAGTCCTTCGGGGCTGAGTGTGATCGTTTTGGTTCCATACTTATCATCTTCCTCCTGTCAATGACTCTTGCTGTTCAGTTGTGAACTGCGCGCTTAGCCCTATGGTACATCCCCCACTAATCTAAAACTTAGTTAGTCATTGTCAAAGCTCTTTCACGCAGTTCCTCTTGAATTCTTAGGTTCTTACACTAACACCGCATACCGGAGAATGACCACGGGAACAGTATTCCCAATTCCGAGTTTCCACACTAACACTAAAGAGAGGAGGCGCACTGTCCTCTGATCCGTGCCTGCCTATGCAAGCACATCCGGCGCGGAAGTCATCTTCCTCCGTTCAATATAGTGCACATACTCCGATGAACACTGCATCATCGTCAAATGAATGGAAAATATCATGTTATCCATGTGAAGTGAGGGAGCAGACAACATGGTTTTTTTTTGATCAACTAGTCTTCAGTGAAAAATGGCTATGCTTGAATACTTTCTTCTTTTCATTAAGCAGAACCTTAAGATTGTCCTTGAGACTCGCTGATTCACTGACATGTATTCTATCTTTTTGACACAATCAGGGATCCAAGATCTCAAAGAATAAAACATCTTTCTTGGTCTTTTTGTTTGTGTCATTCGGAAGACAAGCGATACTTAGTATGAAGTTTTAGGTCAGGAGTTATCAATGACAGACGTGCGAGCCAAGTCTGGGTTCCAGGTTCATTTCTGGATCAATGAAGAAGTAGGAAGAAGAAAAAACAACGGCATGCTTCCACTGAATTATTTATGGGCGTGTATGTCATTCTCGAATCCCCAATCTGGAACCCTTCTTCGACGTATGGTAGCGCCTCTGACCCGTTCGAGGGGTTCGGGGTACTAGAGAGTTAGAATTCGAGCGCTTACTTCATCTATTGATACATAACGTGTCCTATGTGTATGATAAGTCGGAGTGTAATTGCTTTAGTAAGTTACCGGAGGCCTGAAATTGAAAGGCAAGGGATCATCGTCATCCCTTCCAGTTTTGAATAAAGACAGCATTCGCCACATATTCACTCCGGAGGATAGGGTCGGTGTTCGGCTGTTGGACATAACGTTTGTATGTAGACTAGACTTTTTTTTTCTTGCTTTTCTTATGTGTATGGCGGTGAAGCGCACCATCGACTATTAGTGAATACGGTCCTCCGTGTCCCGGAGAAGTCAGTCAAGTGGCTGTGGACATATGTATAACATTTCTCTTCACCCCAGGGACGGGTAAGTGAAGTTTGGTACTGACCTTGGTAGAAACATTGGGAATGGTGATGTGGTAGAGATGTTGCTGTTGTTGTTGCTGTTGTTGACTCGCTGTTGAGGTTTCCTCTTCTTTCGTATCCACAGGATCACAATCCGAGCACGGGTTCTTAGTTTTACGAATCGTGGAAAAAACTCGTTACTTGAATGGTTGGGTTCGGTCAAACGGACAGCCCCATTAGGACAGAACGAGATCTGGATAAGTGAACCGTCTGTCCGGTCCAAGCCAGCTTCTCCCCGATGAAGTTTTACGACACCGCGAATCGATCGTAGATCTTGTCCAAATAGCGCAAACGTTGTTTACAGAACTGACTTTCGGTTGTTATAAAGAGATCATCGTTTTTTCTTCGCTCTTTCGTTAAGTAACCTTGTCTTTCACTTCCTCGACAATCCGCTTTCGAATATCCTTTATTCACTTCTCTAAGAGGCCATTTACTACAATGCGTGCTCCTGATCATTGGTCTAGTGCATCATCTTCCTCCAGCTCTCCCTCCCCGCCTATACACGGCAACCGACGACTACCACACATGGACTCAGCCTCAGTCGACGATGGTTCTGCCAACCAAGAAACCACCGACGTTTTCCGGTCCGTCTTCAAGGGCCGCAAGTGCTGGAAGACCCAAAAAGGTGGCGAAATGGTGTGGCCGCCTGAGCTCGAGGCCGCTTTGCTCGAGGGTACGCGCTTATTGTTTTTAATTAACGGCCGCGTGTGGAGGGAAATTTATACTTGCTGTTTAGGTCTTGCAAAGTATCAACCGGATAACTCTCGGGAGACTGTTCTACTTGGCCGGTAAGTACCTTTCGAACGACGACGGATGAGGACTTGAGATCAATATCTAATATTGAAACTTGTCTTTTTCCTCTCAGATACCCCATGAGGAACCGTTTCATTTCCGAATACATTCTCCGCACCACCGGAAAACACCGTACAGCCAAGCAAGTTGGCAGTCGTCTTCAACAGCTCAGAGATACTTGTAACGCGAAAGAACGTATGTTGAAGAATTTCATCTGCATACTTATTCATCAACTAAGTAACCCATGTCTAGTCCAACACTTACTCTCACCCATCCGAAAACCCAACGCTCCCATCTCGAATCGCGCTCAATATAGTTGCCTCAAACGATATGGCCTATCCGATGCTTCCCCTTCCTTCAGCGAGGCTTCCCTTCCTGGTTCCCCTGACTTGAGGACGGAAGGTGACTCATACTCGCATAAATCAGTACGACCTGTCTTCTATACTATCAACATTGTACCCGGAGACCACTGTTCAACGATGGGCCTATACGGTGATAATTACCAAACTTCCAACGAAGCGGCTGGCCTCGGTGGATTGACATCTGGTCAACCACGTCCCATACGTGCCATCGACCCCACTCTCGTCTTCACTTCCTCCTCAGAAATCCCCATGTCAGGAGTCCGTTCCATGTTCAGAGTCTTCAAGAACGAAGCTACGTGGAGAGAGGAAGCCTCTGTCCCAGAGCCTCTCGACCCTTCGAACACTCCGCTCCCGGACATGAGAATGTACACTGTCTCTTTTAGTAAAGATTTATGGGAAGCCATTTGCCAATCTGAGGGTGAGTAACCATGTCTCTCCTGTGTTCGAATGAGAAACTAGAAGGCTAAAGCTAAAATGATTTTTTTGACAGACCCTACAAAGCTCACGATATACCACAACATTCTTCGTGACAACCCGAACGCTTCGACACCATTCGTTCTATTCACGGCCGTTTACAAATTCCGTTATGGAGACCTGTCAGGGGCATCGTTGTCGTCGTCCTCAACTTCGAATTCAACCTTACGGTCTTCGGCAGCGGCAGCAGCGGATAACGGTCTCTCAATGGGCCTCTACACTATAGACGGCGGCGACGCCTCAGAGCCTCAATCTAACGGTGTCAGCCAAGGCTTTCCCCAAGACATGTTGTTTAGCGACATGACTCTCCAGAATTACCCTGGCTATGACTTTACTCATCACGATGGCTGGGGCGGATCAGTCCCGACTACGCCTAGTAGTTCGGAGGACAACAACTACGCCGTCTCTCGTAACCCGTCCTCTTATTACCGTGCAAGTCCAGAACGGTTTAGCCACTGTAGGAGCTATCGAGATGACAGTTCTGACTCTTTGTCCCCTGTGTCATCAACGTTCCCGAATACTACTTATCTTCCTCATTACGTGAGTAATCTCTTTGCGTTGAATTGTTATAATTGAGACTAACAATTCTTCTTCTCTATCGCAGACCAACTAAGCATTTCGACAATCAAATTTTCCCCTATGCATGATTACTATGATATATACCCTTTCATGTTCCAACTTATTTATCAGTAACTTTATCCCCCATTGTACGTTACCGAGCCCACCGGAAGGACCTTTCGCTTTCTGAGGTTGTTGGGGCACCTATCGCAATTATTACTACTGGATATGCTATCTTTCTCTCCAAGTTTACTTGTAATAATACTTGCAGATACTCTGGACTATATGACTGTTTGCTACAAAATCAATCCCTTTTTTTTTATAGAGTTTCGTATACATGCATATAAAATCCACCTTTTCTACAACAAGCTAGAAGATGGAAAGTAAAGAAAGAACCCAAACGTCATCCACAGATCATTTCATTAGGAAAGAAAGAATTCGAATCATCCACCGACATCCCCATTCCACTATAAAAACTAAATGAATTTCGAGCTGAAAGCGGCTTCTGTGCGTCTAGCTTCCTCGCTTCCTGCTCCGAAAAGTCTTGAACTAACTGAAAACATATAGAAAGATGTTCAAGTTTGGGTTTAGTATGCCGAGTTACGGTCCCGTTAAATATTGATCATTAGCTCACGAAGCCGAAATAACGAGAAGAAAGAAAAGAAAAGGAAAGGAAAGGAAAGGAAAAAAGAAACGGGGACATACGACTTTTCAAACTTGATATGATCTGGATCTTGGCCGTAAAGTCTTTGGTCATCAAACCCACGTCCGTGTTATTGATTCCCCGCGTGATGCCTCTCGCGAGAGATTCCTTTCTCCTCCCATCAGGTCCTTGCCCCGGCTCACCAGGTATCATCCCATACGCATTTACTAAAGCGTCTGTCCAAGTCCTCATGGCCATCCCACCGGCCATAGCTTCCCATTTACTCATCTCCAACACCATGTTTGTCACTCCACTCACGACGACCGAGACTTCGCTTTCCGTTTGTCCCACCCCTTCCAACCCAAGCTTTGCGTCTGGGAAATGTTTTTGAACGATAGAAAGGATGTTGGCGTACGAAACACCGTCCCCTGCTTGCCCACTTCCTCCCTTTCCGTTCCCAGCCAGCCATGACTTCGTCTTGTCGACCGCGGTATAGATGTCGCTTCTCAACGTAGGTGACATGCTTTTCTTTTCTCCATTTCCACCCGCAGCAGCTGCTGCTAGTTGACTAGATAGATTCCGAAACATTGGTTATAGGGCTGAAAGACTGGCGCGCTGGTTGTGGGATGGAGTTGGTGGTGGGTGACTCGCATCCAGCAGCCTGCACAGCTTTACGGGCGCTTTCTCAACTCATGGAAACCTCGAGGCAATACCAAATTTAGAAGTTGGCCTCAAGTCCTGCACAGCGGGCCGGGGTATGTAAACAGCAACTTAAGTAATTTTAGTCGTGCAGAAGTGCAACGTTTGTTCAATAACAGGTATATACACGATAGTTCGTAGAAGTCATAAGAGTGAGATCATCAAAAGAAGGAAAGCCACTAGTCCACAACTTAATTCCGCCCATACTTCGGTTTTCAAGCCGTCACCATAAAATTGGACGAAGTGCCCGTGAACGGGGAAATCGAGCCTATAAGTGGTTTGCTGTCCCCAAAATAGCGAAGGCGATATGTACCGCCTGTCAGAAAAGAAAGGGTGGTTTAATAGAGGATTAGGTGAGGCAAATAGACAGGATCAGTCCAAAAACTCACTTGGAGTGCCATCCTCGATCGTCCTGCGGCGCAACATGTGTAATAAGATCCCGTCAGAAGCTTTGCCACACACACTACATGCATTTTTCTAATCCGGAATAACAACTTACCAGGAAATGTTGACAGTACTAGTGCCAAGAACCTACGTGTCGATTGTGTTCAGCGACAATTCCCAATACAGAAAAATCCGTCGGTTACTTACCGTACTCGTGCGTTCCCACCGATAGACAGTCGAAGGATGTGAGTCAGACTTGACTGGCGTCCATGCACCACCCGACGTCAACTGGTCCACATTCAAAAATGTACCTTCGAGCCGAAGGTTGTTCTATGGGGCGGGAATTGTTATTCATCACGAACATTAAATAGTCGACGGCCCGTACCCTTGGGTTGGCACCGACAAACTGGGCAAAGACGGTGTCCCCTGCACGGTACGCACTAGTCGTGCTCACGTCAGTCAGGACATCTCCGAACCTTTTACCAATCGGAGCTGCGTCGAACACGACTCCAGTCTATGCGTGTGAGAAAGAAGATCAGAATAGGGAAGACCCGTTTTTAGCTGAGCGTCAGAATCGTCTCCCGCAGAAGGGAAATGAATGGGCGCCAATGGGACTAGAGGTTCTAGTTCACAAGCTATCTTACTTACTTGCAGGGAGATCGCCTTCGAAGTTTGCTCGGCAGGAGCAGCGTCAGAAGCCGGAGTGCCTGTCACGGTATCTGCAATGAATGGAAGGAGATTGGTGTACTTGTTGATGTACGCTTCCAGAGTATCTGATTTAAACAATCAGAGATCGTCCAAAGACATCGCGCACAAACGGCGATCAAACGAGGGCAGTCTATGACGGATTTTTCTGATATACTCACATTGTCCGAAGATTGTCGACGCTCCTTCATATCGTTGGACACCGTACTCTTCACGGGTTGTGACGTAGTGTGCATAGGTGTTCGCCGGTCCCGCGATCACCACGTACGCATCGTCACCTATGATCCCTTGAGAAATGAGTTGTGCACGGACTGCCTCCCTGTTGGCCCAGATCAAAAGGTTGCGGGGAAGAGGCCAAGACCCAGAATCAGGAAGGGTCATTCATTCGTCACCCAAAAATAGGTGTGTTTATGACATTTATGACAAGCCAATGATGAGATTTGCGAAGATACGTTGAAATCGCCGGAAAGAAAACAAAGAAAGACGACATGTGAGCCTCTAATGCGCTTCTCTGCTTAATTAAAAATCCAAACCTTATCCGTCTTCCCGCCATCGTGGTCAATTCACCTGTTTCGAGCCGAAGAAACAATCAATTCTCCGAGTTCCGGGAGGTCCCCAAGAGTCTTCCCTACATGGAGAAGCTTCTCTTGGGTCCGCAAGTTATGTCAAATGACCAACCTGGCATGATGAGCATCACTGTTGTTTAAATTGTTATGTCGTGAGTCCTTGATTAAAAGCATGCGGAATAACCAGAAAAAGAAGAGCATCATGTAAAGCATACGAATTACAAAGAACAGGGAAGAAGGACGAAAATGACCGCAAATCTTGAAAAAACAAACAAACCAATACTCACCAAAATTCCCAACTCTCAACATCTGGATATCGACTGTGCTCGGGGACCATTCATACGGAAAGTGTGCGTAACCCTAATAACGATGACAAATCTCAACTGTTAATTTCTGTTCGGCCGTCGGCATTACCGATTGACAGTAGGTGGGAAGGAAGGGGTGGGGTAGAGGGAAAAATCGAACTAGCGTGCTCACAGTATTGAGAAGGATAGGCTTGGGATCCTGACACGCTATCTGTGCCGCGGACGGTGGAGGTGTTACCGCGCCTGATACAATATAACATAGGGATATATCGAGCAAGCAAATAGAATAGAAGAATAGAATAGGATTAGAATCGGGGTACTAGACCTAAGGAATCGCCGCAAACAACAAACACTACACACCTTTGACAATCTCCCAGAACGGGTTCCTGTCATGAGAGGAAAAGAAGAGAAAAACAAGTCAGTCATAAACATAGATAGGTCCTAGCACCCTCGATCCTGTCCGAGACACTCAATGAGAAACGGATCACTCACTGAGGGTTCGACGAGTTATCTCCCTGAACAAAGTCGAATGCTCCGGGTCCATCGCTGCCAAGTCAAAAAAAAAACAAAAACCGAACAAAACCAAAACCAAAAAACAAAAACAAAAGATATAGAAAGCGAAGAGGGCGGAAGACATAAAGTTGAAGAGTGAGGCGAATTGGTGAGAACCCGGCTGCAGTGTCAGAAAAAAAAAGTAAGGTAAGCCCTAAACACGTACGTTGTGCCACCCGCGAATGAGAAGCCTTGAAAAACAAGTGTTTATTATGTCATTCAATTCATTGAACCATGTGCAAAGCTATGCATCAAATATACTACTTACCCATAGCGGCCGGACATGTCTGTACCGTCGTTCCATTCGGTAGCGCGAATGTATGGTTTGCCCTAAAATATTGTGATTGCGATTACGGTTATGTGGTTTTTTTGATAGATGAGTTAACGTATATCAATTCAAAGATACGTCAAATGTCAATCCAGACAAGAAAAAAAAACGTTATAATAGTTTCTCCGACAAAAAGCCTCGAGCTTGAAAGAGGAGGAAGGGGTTGAAGGGAAACAAGAAAGGAATTGGACTTACATGTCCATGTAAACATGCACACTCCTAACAGCACCAGCCACAGGAGTGAGATTCCCACCTTCCATGACCGTCTTCGCCCCTTCCAACTGGGCTTGACCAATCAGTCGGTTGGATTCAAAGTCGGAGATACGGAAGCCTGGACCTCTACATAGCAAAAGCGAACAATATCAAACCCAGTGCGTTAGTTTTTTGGGTATAAGGTATTCGTGGAACCCATGACGGTAGATAGGATCGAAATGATCAGCGCGCGGATTCGGCTCACCTTCCATGACAATCCTGAACCGTACCCCCACACGTCGAATGATCAAAATCGCAAGCCATGCCGTCAAAATCTTCGCCTGGGCTTTCGCAGAACGCCCCAAGACTAGAAGTTTCGTTTTGTTTTTGGAATGACGATTCAGTGAAATGCTTGTTCAGCAATTAACGAAAAAGCGGTGTAGAAATAAACGCACGTATTCGGACTAGTGTCACCCACGTTGGCTAAATTAGTGGCAGTAAATCAGTCCAAAAAGTTCAAAGTTTAGTGTAGTTGTTATTTTAAATGACCACATCATTTATGCGTGTTCGGAGTTAGTCAGTAAGAGTCGAAAGAGGTCGAAACAACAACATCACTCACACTGCGTGAACCCGGCCACAAAAGTGTTGTTTCCCGGCATCGAGTTCGGTTCGACAGAGGCTTTAGGAAAGGAAGATCAAGATCGCACAGGCGTCAGAATCAGAGAAAACACAGGATAAAGTTTTTTTTAAAAAAAGAACCATCAAAATGAAGATTTTCAGATTTGCTGTGGGTTCTAAGCCAAAGTTCATCAAGCGGCCCTCCGAGACTCTGACTCTTTGACGCCCAGACGGAGCTAGGAAGACTCAAGACAGAGTTCTCTTCCGAGATTAAGAACTGTGAACCGCCACCACACCACCCAATCACCCAAGCCCAAATGGAAATAAAAATAGGAATAGATCCGTGGTCCCAAACAGGTCTACGGAAGGGAGAAGACTCTTCAAAGAAAGTGTTCAGACATACCTTCGTACAGGAAAGCAGCCATACCCTTGTTGTCCGCGCTCACGAGCGTGTTGTTCTAAGAGAGAGACAGAAAAATGAGAAAGATCAATCAGCTAAATTAGCCTTTTTTTGACTTTGATTTTGATTGTTTTCCTCTAATTATCCGGGGATCCAGGGATCCACAGAAAACAAATGCCTCCCAAAAAAACTCACCTCATACAAACTCGTCCCATGAACGGCAAAGAAACTCAAAAACCCTCTAGCCTCTCCACTATCATCATCAAATCTCAACACCGTCATATCCTTATCCTGATCAAACTCATATCTAGCTCTCTCTTCAGCAGGATTAGCTAAATAAGCACTAGGCGATCGATTAATGTTCGCGTTCAACACCGTCGTGTTTCCTAATCCCAGCTTGCCACTTTTCAGATTCCCATGAGCTCTCTGGACTGCCAACACCGTGCCTTCCACTATCGCGTTGGCTGTTTGATTGACGTAACCCAAAGATGTAATTTGGGGAAGGAGGTTCTCGAGGTAACCACCGACACCGGAGTGTTGGTGAGTACCGACAAAGGCGATGTTGGTGTTGGTGTACAGAGAGGGGAAGAGAGCAGACAAGCGGGAGACAATGGTGCGCCGGACACCGGTATCGCCCATCGCAATGTCTAATGATCGGTTAATTCCGATAGTTGTTTTTTTTATTCCATTTTTTTTTTGTTTTTGGGTGGAAGGGTGGGTTATGGGGATGATCGGTTTGCCAAAGTAGTTTGGAGGTGATCGGTTTGTGAACGACGCCCGTTTGTCGAGTCGCATACCGATTGCAGTTGAATCCGGTATGGTTTGATTCGTATCAGATAGGACCAGAATTCATGACGTAGAAGAAAGGGGAAAAGCAAATTGTGTGTAGTTAGTGAGATCCCAATTACATCGAAAGAAGCGGATGGAGATGAGGAAGTTAACACAAAAGAAAAGACCGAACAGCGAGATTAACGCTTAGGGACGTCCAGTATTGAACAAACGGATGGACGAAGTCCGGTGTCCCAAAAAAAGAGTTTAGGTGTAATCGGAGAACGATTGATGAATACCAAAATGAATACTTTAGCCCCAAGCAAAACCACGGTGAAATATGTCAAATTTCAAAACCCCTTGCGTACACGTCGGCGAATTGATAAAACTGCGGCATACACGCATGATCTAGAAGACCTGAGCGTCTACCGTGTGCGGTTCCCCCCAAAAATGGTCATATTAACAGGTAGAATGAAGATCCGGCTTCCCAAACCAAAAGAACCACCATACAATTGGTTGGAACTTGTACTGTTCATAATGAAGAATGGGTGTTTAAGCGCAAGACAGCCAGCTTTCTTGGAATGACTATTTTGACACTCGGGATCGCTGGAGCGCCTTTGGACCTCATGACCGATGAAGAGATGGAGGAATGAGGAAAAGATGGTTCGAAGAGCTCGGAGAAAGCCATGGTTGGAATAGTGCATAGTTGGAGGAATGGCGTAGAAGTAAAATCGGTTTAGAAGACAATGCAAAAGAATGGATGCTGCATTGTGCAGATGACAATCGGGAAGTCCCAAGAAAAAAAAACAAGAAACAAGAAACGAAAACAAAAACAAAAACGAGAGAACGAAGAATCGTCCCACTTCCAAAAAAAGGCAGCGGCTCGGAAACGCGGGTCACGAGGAAAAAGTTCCTCGGAGATCTTTGAACAAAAATAGAGACTCGAAAGAAAAAGGGAAAAACCCGAGAATCCTTTTTGGATCTCTCACCTGCGTTGATGAACACGACACGATTGGCCGGGTTGGCCTCTTCTGCGATGATGAATGCACGACTTCGTTCACGCATGTGCAAGCCGGTGTCTGTTTGTCCAAGACTGGCGTACCCCTGGAGGAGAACCACGAGGATGTAGAAATAAATTCATGGGAAACAAAACAGGTTAGAGCCGTTTCAATATATAAATAATGATCTTTTCCCAGCAAAAGAGAGGCATATATGCGCCTATATGCGCTCCTCTTGCTTTGAAAAGAAACCCAACTCACCATCATGTTTGTTTCTACCACAGGTCTGTTTTGTTCTTTTAGTTCAGCAATACTCCTACCAGACGACCCTCACGAGGAAGAGGATGGAGGAACCGAAATGCGTACCCAGTGATGTCACCAATACCTGCACCACACAAGAAACGTTCCTCCCTTCAGTACACAACGCAAGTAACTGGCCCAAGCACGAAAAACGACCTCGCACCTAACCCAAGCAAATACTGCCCCTCAACACCTCTAATCCCACCCGCGTCATTCGACGAAAACACAGCAGACGAAGCCAAGAACGCGGTCAAATACCACACGAAACCCATCATGGAGTCGATCACGCCTCGTACGAAATCCCAGAGATCTTGAGGGAGCGAAGCAAGAAGGTCAAGGTGGGATGATGACGAGTCGGAGAAGGTAGTGGAAGAAAGCGAAGGCATTTTGTGATGCCTAATTGTTCGGTATAAGTAAGAATAATTCTAGGGTCAGCGAAGGAGCATCTGATGGGGCATACGTTTGCGTGGGGTGCAATGTCAGACAAATTATGATACAAGTAATATGGGGAGAAGCACTGAGCACATGTACCAAAGAATCACGGGGGACTGAGCTAGTTTCGCGGTGCTGTCCTTTGTTGGAGAGCTCTATTTTCTCTCTTCTGTCTAGTTAGCTACTTGAACCGAGCAATGAACGGATTTGGCAAAGAAAGGCGGGGGTTTGGACCAAGTAATGTTTATGACTCCCACTGAGACAGCGCTTATGACGCGTGTCGTCGTCTTGACACTGACTAAGCACGAACATGTCATCGGTATTGGAGCTCGGCCCTTTCGGGCATCACAATTAGAGTATAAAGGATCGACAAGGACCTGGGGAGTATGAGTATATGCTACACATTCACATTGGGTTGTTACTTCCTACAAAAACATGTCTTCCTGACAGCAAGTTGCATATTGATAGGCCACCCCAGAAAGTACTCCTCTCAGGCAGAGGGAAAATTTACATCATCCATATAAGGTATGTCCAACCTTGTCTCTCCCCAGGACCCCAAGTTATCCAGCCCTCACTGAGCCCGGTACAATTAGCAATCCAACATGTCTCTGATGGCTTATAACTGGAAGCTCATATAGACATAAAGGGAATGTGCCGGCAAAACATGTTAAAAAGATTAGACTGTCGGGCCATCATACTTCTTACATAGTACTAACTACGCAAGTGGATGTCGGGGTGCCTCACCCGCATATATCCACATTTTTGGGATGGCCTGCCACCTAGGCCTATCTGTAGGCTGAAAAATTGCAGATAAGAAAGATATCGGGCATCAAATTAGCCAAAATGAAAAGAACTTTTTTAGTTTAATGATTTTCCTTCCGGGGTGCCTGAGGAACGGATAAGAGAATAAGGAACAAGTGCATTTATCTTAGTTACAGGACCGATATATCTTGAGAAAAACTACAAAGACGAGCCCTCCTCTCCCACTCAACCCGAAGATACAGCGGTGAGCTTGAGAATGTAGGACCAAGAACCAGTTCGTAGAAGAAAAACGGGAACACGCAACAAGGACGGGGGAAGCTAGGGGAAGGATCATCTGTGAGAATAACGAGACTAGTCAGTCAACGATCAATGTAGGAACGTCGAGAAGGACGAAAAGATGGTAGGGAAGGGGGAGAATCAGTTGGCTGTTCTTAGTTTTTTTGTGTATAGGATTCTTCAGCTCCCCGAATAGGGATGCAGAGATTTGGTGTAAACGGTCTCATCACCAAGAGAGGGGGAGAAGGAAGGAAGAAGAGAAGAAATGATAGGAACGAACCTTAAGGACAAAGTAAGGGGGATCCAGTGTACACGTTGCTTCGGTGCCGTATCGTGTGTAGCGGTAAATTTGATTAAAGGCACGGACCTTGAAGTTGTTCCTTGAGGAGGGTAGCACCTTTGAAATTTCGGGTAGTAAACACAGACAGACCATGACAGACAGGCAGGGGCAGACATTGCTTGGGGTCCCTGCTTCGTACGTGATGAAAAAGGGTAAAGCAATAGGCCACGTTCCTCAGAGGCAAACGTCGAATGGCATCCCCCTCTAGGTCAGCGAAGCTTGAGGGATTCGAGAACTTGAGGTCATCACACTGGGTCGGCATACGAACAGTTCCAGTAGCTCCGGCCTTGAGGAAAAATACTCGTTGTCACTCGAAAGACCTCGCAACAGCGCAGCCGAACTAGCTAACTCCGAGCATCCGTGCCCTACAGAGAAGAAAAATACTTTGTCAGTTACTGGTCTCAAGAGAAAGTACAGCGTGGAAGACAAAAGAAAAAAAATTCAGAGGTGCAACGTTGTTTGGCTTAAAGTGCGTGTGCCATTCGTCAGAGCTCCTTCTACGAGCTACGACTGGGGCGGCAAGCGTAGATCATCATGCAGAGTAAATAGAAAAAAATGCAAAGGGAATAGAATGTCCACACATGAAGGGGAGGGGAGAAAAAGGAAAAGAAAAAACGGAAAGTATATCGATACACACCTTGAAAAAAAAAAAGAAAAAAAGCAAGCACTGGCTACTCTACACTCCTTACCACATCCCGCCGGAGTAGAAATTACCTGAAGAACGGTTCGTCGTCTGGTCAAGCTGAAGGATCTGATCCAATGTAGTATAGAGTTCGGGGCGGGGAGGTGACATGGAAAAAAAATGAGGTATTTACTGTTGACCAATGTTTGGTCTGGAGTCCGGTCTGGACCGGGTACCGTAAGTTACACGATCACGCACAAACAGGCGGTCCGGTAGCGCCCGGGACCCGGGTATACATCCTGCCGGTTGGAACTTGAAGCGCTCATTCCTATCAGTCGGACCACAGCTAGCACTCTAGCCAAAACGCCACTTCAAAAACTTATCATTCCAGAACAAACAAAAGGCGAGCCAACGATCGGAAATCCTATCCTCAATTCCGATCAACGAAAGGAAAATAAAAATATCAGAAAAGGTCCGATAAATCTTTTAAGATCCAGTTGACTTTCAGCCTTCGCCGAGGCGGTGAGTGGTTAGGATTGACATCGTGCACGTAAACTGTAGGTACCTAATCTGAGACTAAAATCTTTCGACACTTCAATAATGAATCATCCATGCTTGACCCCCACAGCCATGGACTTCGCCTAACAGTCATCTATCTATCATTTAATATGCTATCTTCCGAAATCTTAGAGTCACCATCATATGCATCCTTCTCACAAAATCATTCAAGTTTCCACTCGACCTCCCCGAACACACCGGTTTTCTCAGTCTCCTACCCGAATCATTAATCATTCTCTTCAGAGATCCCGAGGAGAAAGAAAAGAAAGGGAAAAAACAAATCCGAATCCATTCCAACTTTGAACCGCGAATTGGTCGAAACTTTGGAGTCTCCTTTGGGTCTAATTGATCGACTCAACGGGTTCCTTCACTCATTAACTCAAAAGCCGTGAAAAGCCCAACTACATAACTCAACCTAGCTGCATCAAACTATTTCACCGCCTAGTACTTTACCCGCGTATCCGTCAAACCGTTTTCATCTTCATTCAGTCTTTCCATCTTTTTCTCCCGACTTCTCCAGGCTCTTTACTACAAACTCAACTCGAGAAATTGAAGTAAGAGCGCTCTGGTATACGTTACAGATACGGGATCAAATCGAGAAAACATCCTTCTTCTCTTCGGTGGAGTTAGTAACTGGAAAATTTTTTTCAACTTACTTGTTACGGCTCCCAAATCCCAGAATATCCTTGGTGACACCCTCGACCCAACAAAATCCCAAATTCAGACTCAGACAACCCCGAGGGAAAGATATGTCGATTACTATGGATCCCATCACCCACAGACAGAACGAAACTGACATGGACAACGCACGGAAGAGAACAAGTGTCCATGTGGAGAAGTTGACTTGGTTTCTCTATAGTGAGTCGAAAAGAGTCCTTTACTAGTTTCTTTGCCATGGAGTCAAACGTTTGTACTAATCACGGAGTTTTTCATGTCATCGTGATTTATTAACTTGTACTAAGATGGTCGAGACAAATGGCTCCAGAAACACAAAATAGAACAAGTTCTATCCAAAGATCCCATCTTTGACAAGACCAGGAGGTACGTTTTGATTTCCCTGCAATAGCCCTGTCGCGACTCGTCGCCCGTCGTCCAACGCCACTGCCCTGTGAAATATACTAATCACCATCCTGGGCCTTTCCCCTTGACATTTTCTTACCAATCCCATTTTGTTACTACATGGACTAGGCCCTTCGAAACCCGAACAGAACGTTTCAACTCGGGTGCTAGAATCACCAACAGGATTTTCGAACTTCAAGAGTCCTTGGGATGGACCGAAGAAGAAACATCTATAGCCGAGTTCATCATTGGAGAACCTCTTCCTATCTCTTTACACAACACAGGTAAATTGTTCTCTATCCTTCATTCATTCAAGCTTAGTTACTAACCTGTCCCCACCCACATCCTTAATCCAACTACACTATACCGCAGCCTTTTCCCCCGTCCTCCTCACGCTGTCCTCACGCTCCCTCCTCTCCTCTAACTCTCTCTCCCTCCTAACAAAACACCACGGCATCCACGGCGCCTACCTCCAAACCGAACTCGGTCACGGCACCAACGTTTCTTCATTAGAAACCACCGCGACCTACCTCCCATCCACCAAGGAATTCGACTTACACTCACCCACACTTTCAAGCACCAAATGGTGGGTCGGGGCTTTAGGTAAAACAGCGACGCATGGAGTTGTCCAAGCCAAGTTGATTCTACCGGGAGGAAGGGACATGGGGCCACATTTGTTTTTGGTACAGTTGAGGTCTTTGGGTGAGTCGGTGTTTATTATTTTTGTATTTCTTAAATTTGGTTTCTGAATATTGACTTTACATCTTACACAGAGGATCACAAACTACTTCCGGGAATTACCACCGGCGACGTAGGTAAGCTCTTCATCTTCGTTCTGTCTATCCCCTTGGTTATCTGCAACTTTCACCCTAACAACATCATGATTAACGTAGGCCCCAAAGCTTTCGGTGGCTACGCTCCCACCGACAACGGTTTCGCTCGCTTCAACCACGTTCGAATTCCCAAGCGACAGATGCTCTCCAAATTTGCGGACGTCACCGACGAAGGTAAATACGTGAAACCACCTCATGCGAAACTAAATTATTCTGGGATGGTTTACATTCGGGCTGGGTGAGTTCATTTTAATCAAAGGAGTTGGTTCTTCGTCAGTAGATTTACCTAGTATGGTCCATTGTAGATTGGTGTCAAACTGCGCTTGGCTCATGGCTAAAGGTGTGCATCTCAAGTTTCTTTTTTTTTGTTATAGACGCTGTGTTGAACTCTATCGTAACAGCTGCTACTATTTCTATTCGCTACGCGACCGTACGTCGACAAGGTACCAAAGGTCCTGATGGCCTTGAAGTGCCCATCATCAATTATCCTTCAGTCTATGTCCGACTTTTACCTATCCTATCTCGAGCATACGTCTTCCTAGAGCTCGCTCGGAATATGGTGAGTAGCCCACCTCAGTCTCTTTTGTCCTTACTCATTTTGTCCTTACTCAATGCTTGACGAAATTCTTTCTTTTTATCTCCCTGAAAGACCACCTCGTACAACGCCATGTCGAATCGTCTCTCTTCAGGCGACACGTCCCTCGTGGCTGAATTACATGCTACAACCAGTGGACTCAAAATCCTCGGCACAACCCATTGTATTCAAGATCTAGAGACCGCGCGTCGATCGATGGGTGGACATGGCTATAGCGCCTTTTCGGGTCTGGCTAATTTGTATGCGGATTATGTACCAAGTGTGACGTGAGTTTGGACCTCTTTCTTTTTTTTCTTTTTTCTTTTCCAGAAACGAATCAACTGAGCTAATGACCGCAACACGTACGTAGATTCGAAGGAGAGAATTATGTTCTGGATCAACAAACTGTCCGTGCGGCGCTCAAGGCTTTTAGGGATATTACATCAGGAAACACTCCACTTTCATCTTTACAGCCTTCTAACCACTACCTTCGTCTTCTCGTGTCGGAGCAAATACCACCGATAATTAATCCAATTTCCCTGACTACTGACCCAGCCACCCTTATCCTACTTCTTGAGTGGAGAGCAGCTGCCTTAGTCAAAGATCTAGCTTCCATGCTCAAAAGAAATTCTGCCGCCACGGGTTCAGATGGATCTACCCCTCAAAGCGTAGAAGACGCTACGGTATACCAGCGCGTGTCAAAAGCTGTCACTGAGGCCTTCATCGCCGGTCAACTTGGGAAAATGCTTCAAGACTTGGATTTGGAATCAAATCCCAAGGGTCGGCGGCTGAAAGAAGATCAGAAACTGGGGGAGAAAGAACTAAGAATGATTAAGAAATTATATACTCTGGTAAGCAAGCTCCTCCTACTAAAGCAGTGTCCGCTTTTTCCTAGATCCTCCTCCTAACTTGGATTGTATATATGCTACTAGTACCTCCTATCAACCATAGAAAGCTCTCTAGCCGATTTTCTCGCCTTCGATCTCTTACGCATGTCAGACGCCGATAACAGCACTTCTGACGCAGTATTCATCTTACGTCGAACCATTGCCGAAATATGCTCTGAGCTACTACCAGAAGCTATCGGACTTACAGACGCATTTGGATTTTCGGATTGGGAGCTTAATAGGTTCGTTTTTAAATTCGAAGGTGTAGCAATTACTATGAAAGTGTTTTGACTCAATTCTCATCTGTTCCAGTGCATTGGGACGCTACGATGGTAGAGTCTACCAGACACTATGGGAAAAGGCTCAGATGGAACCGTTGAATCAGAAAGAAGTGCCAGACGCATATGAGGTAATGTCACACTCTCTTGGTTTCTACCATGTTTGGTTACTTACATCGACCCTCTTCATATTTTAGGAATCGATCAAACCAATGCTGTTGCGGGGACGACGCCAAGCTATGAGCGTTGCACGCGGAGCGAAACTGTAGCCTACCTCTTCAGATTTGTAGAATTATCTCAGTGGGAATAGAGAGTAATTGTTTTGTGGCTACTAGTATGACTAGCCCCCGCTTGTAGTATTTCAAACCAAAGCTTTGGATAACCCTTACATGATATTGATGTTCTTTTCCTTTCTCAAGGGATCGACAGCAGTTCTCTTTTCATGGTCATCATGGGGTCAAAGCTTTGTGCTCGGAACAACATCTTCTTCGGCTCCGTCGGAAAACTTTTCGACGCGGACAAAACCTTTTTTTTTTCTGTCTTCTTGTTCTCTTTTTTTCTCATAAGAAAGTCTACTTGTCAGAGCGAACAGAACGTCTTTATCAAATATAGCCTAACGCCATCATGATTGAATATGTCGAATGAGTCGTCGACGTACTTAGCTTCTGGTCAACCCTGTGGCGTTGAGGAGCTCGGAGAGCTTGTTCTTGTCGGCCGCTTCTAGAGCCGAATGCTGTCGTGTTTTCCGCGTGTTCTTTCTATTCGTTTGTCGAGTGTGCCAATTTGACGATTTCCGCCTGTAGAATGTTAAGGTTGGATTGTATGCGGAAAGGTAAGCGTATTTGAACAACGACATGACGTCTATGGACTTTTGGGCTTCTTATTCAAATCGGACTCATATCCAGTCATATCCTGCCAAGAAGCAAGACATGGATCCGAAGTCGAACCAGCTCAGCATACCTTTTAATATCAGTACATAGACGAAAAAGTATCGCGCTTTGCCGACGTACAAACGTGGGTAGTTAATATTACAGCAAGTTGCAAAACGATAGGCAGTCCCACAAATTACTCGGGGGTTGGAATTTTGCGGGGACCACTTGCGGGGACCTTGCGGGGACCCTGTGGACATGCGGGGACCCTATTGTAATCATACCTATTTTCAAAGTATCTTATAAAAACACATATTCATAATCTATACTATTTAATTGTCCTCTGTGCCAACTTTCAGATTTTTTGGCCATGATAAACCTAGTTTTCCAACATTTTTTGTCACTAAAGTCAAAAATTCACATCAAGGCCTTGTTGAAATGCCATGAAAATACAGTGATACTACTTCCTAGTACTCACTAGATACTTGCCCAGTATCTGTGAGGGTCTGTGCAAGGTCCCTGTAAGGTCCCCGCAAATTCTGTCAAAGCATTGTAAGGTAAAACTAAATTTTTCGACATTTTTTGTCACTAAAGTTACAAATTTACATTGAGGCATGTTTAAAATGCTGTGTAAATACAGTGATACTACTCCCTATTACTCACTTGATACTTGTGTAGTACCTGTGAGGATCTGTGCAAGGTTCCTGCAAAGTCTGTCAAAGCATTGTAAGGTAAAACTAATTTTTTCGACATGTTTTGTCACTAAAATTAAAAATTCACATCAAGGCTTTTTTAAAATGACATGAAAATACAGTGACACTACTCCCTTAATACTTGTGCAATACCTGTGAGGGTCTGTGCAAGGTCCCTGCAAGGTCCCGCGAGAGTCCCGCAAGGTCCCCGCAAGGTCCCCGCAAGTGCACAGCCACCTTGCGGGGACCTTGCGGGGACCCTCTGGAGAGCTCGACTTTAATACACTAACTCACTATTGCATTTCTTTGAATAATCTAGCAAAAATCTTCTTGTAGCTATTGTATCCTTTATTGCAATGTGTTGCTAGACCCATTTTACTGTAATTATCATGTTTGATAGTTTTCATCTTTCATTTTTCGTAAATTCCTGTTATATACAAATGCAAAAGTCACTCAATTTTGCACAAGGAAACTTTTCAACTCTTTACCTACAGCTTTAAAGACTTTATTTAATACATATATGTAGCACTGGGTCTATCTGAGCAAAAAAATACTACTGTGTGGCTGTGCATATCCCATTTTTTAACAAGATGAATACTTTTTGCTTTACAGTTTTTTGAGTCTTATATTCACTATTGTACATATATACAATGATTCATAGGCTACATACTACTAAATATATTGTATTAAAGGGTGCCCGCAAATTCCAAAAAAGTCCCCGCGAGCCGCAAGGGGTCCCCGCAAATTTACCCATACCGCAAATTACTCCACTCAAGCGGTAATCAAAATCCACGTGGTAAATCTATTTGTGACTAACACGCAGTACAAAGTCTCCCCTAGGCCGACTCCAAGCTAGGCAGGCTAGCTTTTCTAGAGTGCGACACCCGTAAAATGGTTTGTTGACACATTCCCCTTAAAATCAAGCAACTCGCTCTTTGCCTGAGCTTCCAGAATGATTATAACCCCTCAAATATAAGAGAACTGACTGGAGTGAGCGCACATAATTCAGACTGTGGAATATTATACAGGAGGTAGTATACCAAGAGAAGGCTTGAGGTCGCGTAGCATCTCATCAGTCTCAAAATTCGATTAAATATTGAAATTCGAGTGTTCATGTTATTCGAAATAACATCGGATATTAAACGGGCATCGTAATGGTCATAATAGTTGGCTTGCTAGCGCTCCGACGAAAAAGGCTAGGTTCGTGAAACTTGCCACAAAGAAAAGAGAACTCGCTATTATAATCAATTTACATGAACATTCGTGTATCCAGGCGCTACCTGGTCCTGAGCCCTGAGCCCTAAACTACTATACCTATCGCTAGAAGTTCAAGAGCGCTCACCATTTCCGATTCATGATCAGGACTTCTCGTTTGCAATTAGTTCTCTGGCCTAGGGTCATGATTACAATATGATCGTTTTTCGGGTGTACAATGACAGTTTTGCGCGCATTGGTGTTCGATTCGCTGAAGTATCTGTCAAGCTTTTTGCATTCAGACATTACGATGATCACCATTAGCCGGGGTGTCATCTAGGAATAAGTTTGTGATATCTAGCAGTCGCTAGGGTTCACTCTGGAGTTAGACTTGCAATCTAGTCCCCAAATTCTCGAAGTCGGGATGCAAGAAGCAACTGTACAGTTTTAAGTAACAGTCAACGTCGACATCACTATAGGTATATGTTGATAGAGAGCTGTGGGTTGCATACAACTAACTAGTAGACATATTCATCGATTCCTGAAACATAATGCAATAGCAATCTACCTTACTCATTTGCAAAAAGAGTAGGAATAAAGAATAGTGAGGGAGTAGGTAACAAAAATCTAAAGGGAAGTACTTCGACGTAGTTAGTCAAAGGAATGACTACCCCCATATCTCGTGAAAATGAGTGCAAGTACATAGTAGTAATGAGTATTGGTTTACCAATGAGAGTGGGATCTAAGAACTTCTACTAGAGAAATTAAATAACCAGAACCGGGAACTAGAATGTGAGAATGCCAGCAATGGTGGTATATACTAAAAATTGAAGATGACAGCGAGGAGATAAGTAAATGTGATAGGTGGAAGTGTATAGTCAAGTGTTTGGGGATGAAAGCGATCTTGAAGTGAAGACCAGTGCCAAAGGGAAAGAAAGAATCATGGACAGAAAGACTTCATCACCACAAATAATAGCCAAAACTCGCGACTGGTAACTCGAGAGATACCGAGAGGAGAGAGAGATACAGTAGGGATAGGTAAATAAGTGAGCTCCGTTACACCAGTAAGACGAAGCAAGAAGGCGAAAAAAAGGAGGCAATATGCGACATGCTGTAAAGAAAACTTTGCACAAAAAGAAAAAAAACCAAGCATACGAGACATTAAAATCAGAAACTTTCAACAAGAAAACATGACCAGAAAACACCAAAAAAAAAAAAAAAGAACACTCCAGAAAAAGAAAAGCAGTCCTTTTCTCACCTCTACAACACCCAGACCTTCCTATCCAAAATTTTCGACCAACTACCTAACAGCCCATCCAATCTCTTCCTCATTCCATCTACCTTCTTTCAACACCAAATCGACTTCCGAAATCGACATGGGCACCCTGGCTTTCGACGGAGTCCGTTTCAACCCTACTTTCAAATGCGGGCTTAACGGTATCGGAAGCGTCGCCGACGTCGGTGTCAGAGCCGAATTAGGCGTCCTAGGCATAGCCGTGGTAGATGAGCTCGCAGTGACAGGTGTCCGGGAAGACATCAACGAAGGAGATATCGGCGAATGCATAGAGGAAGTCGAAGTGTACCCTGGAGAGGTCGAATACGGATCGTGATGATAAGCTTGAGTCCGAGTGTCGACTCTGAGCCGTTCTCGGTCCTTGGACACGTACGCTGGAGGTGGAGGTTCTATGCCACCGCTAGTTCTACCCTCTCCACGTCTACCCAGAGGCTCATTCTCAAAAGAAGGCAACGCAAACGCATAAGCTGTGTACTGCGACTCAGTCGTATGTGTAAACACAGATGCGTTTGTCGGAGTCAACGGTTCCTCCTCATACTGCATCATCCTCCCATCTTCCTTCACCATACCCCCACCTCCAGCACCTCCAGCACCTCCTAACCTCGTACTATGTCCAGCATCCGAGCCCCACCCAGCTTCTCCTCTTCTATACTTCTCAATCTCCTCTCTCAACCTCGCCTCCCTAGCAATTGTACTCGTCTGTAGCGAATGCGCATCCGAATGTCCTCCTTGCGAAAATCCATCTCCATCAAACGGTTCCTCCGAAAACACTTCCGTGCCAGCATCAGTCCAAGCGCCATGACCATCTTCAACCGACCCTTCTCCGTATCCATAAGGTGCACCTGATATAGGAGAACCAGGAATCACACCACCACCTAACACATGCGACCCAGGGATGTTGGAATGTTGAAGTTGGGGAAGATGGCGAGAGTTACGCTCTCGTTGGAGTTGGAGCAAGGTGTTGGCAGGTCGAGGTCGGGCGCGAGGAATTTCTGCTGGATCGGCTTCACGGACACCAGAGGGCTCGTAAAAGTCGGAGTTGGGGTTATAGGGGTCATAGATCGAGTTTGCAGAGCTGTTGGTGAGCCAAACGTTGTTGTATGGAGATGGCAGTCAAAGGGCCGAGGAGTGGAGCAGGAGCAGGAGGGGAGGGCAGTGTCGTTACCAAACGGTAGAATGTCGATATATGATAACGTTGTACCGTTGTACCATTAATGATACAGAACCATGGGCAGACATGGTATGAACCGGCGAGAGGTGGTCGCCAGAACAAGAGCAGAGAAGGAAAAGACGGTTATATTGTCAACACAGAATTCGAGTCTGACAGATATTCAAAGACATACCGATTTCCTCCATACAACGAATACAGAGAATTAGCATACATCGACCTCTGATACACGCTATTCCCACTTTGACCAGAAGGCGACTTCTTCGGAGGTCTAGGTCTCGCAGGAGGCAAACCAGCTAACGGGTCAGCAAAAGGATTATGGCTGTTTTCTGACGTGGGTGTATTACCAGGACTAGAGAAAGGGTCGGACGCTTCCGGGTCTAGACCTAACGAGTTTGATGATGTCGTAGGTCCCAACGTTAAAGACCCACTCCTACTTCTACCTGGTCCTGCAGAATTGGATCCTGATCCTCCTCCTCGTCCAGGGAAAGTTCCTAAACTCGTCGAAGAGTCATTATTCAACGTGCCAAGCCCTCCTCTCCTCCGTTTTGGATCCGAAAACACCCAAACTCCGTTCTCTAACCGAGTCGCTATCCTCATATTTTGTCCAGGTGTATGCACGAACCTGGGTCCTTCACCATATCCATTCGTTCCTCCAGTATCGGCAGCGTAATCACCTGTACCGAGTCCTCCGTTCGGGCTGGAATGTAAGTTTATTTGGGAAGAAGACGTCAACCCGTAAGTGGCCGATAAAGAGAAGGGAGTGATTTGTGCAGCGAGCGTGTTGGGGTTCAATTTGGATTTAGAACGGAGTAGATTGGTAGAGGAAGACGAAGCGGAACGGAGGAGGTTGGAGGAAGATGTGGAAGCGGAACGCAAAAGACCTTTAGCAGAGACAGAAAGTGATTTTTTGAGGTTTGCACCTTCTCTCTTTTCGTCTTCGGGGTCTGAAGAGGACGAAAAGGCAGAGGGAGAGCTCCTTTTTGTTGACGAGGTGAAATCCTTCTGGGTTGGTGTTGCTGGTGTTGCTGGTGTTGGTGTGACCGCACGTCTAGGATCATCCAACCTCTCCATATACTTCCTCCTCGAGCTCAGGTTCATCCTCTTTGTCCATAATAGTATTATCCCGATGATGACGAGAGCTATGAAGCCGAGGACGAGACCGGTAACGAGCAGTTGGTGAGCTCTGTTCGCTTCGGATTCAGGGGATGAAGACGAGTCCAAAGTTGAGGTGGAGGTGGATAGGGACGTAGAAGAAGAAGTATCAGCACGAGCGACAAGGTCGGACGATTGGTTAAGGCGAGAATGGGAGTGTGCAAAAAGAGAGGAACGAAAGGAATGACGGGACTTCATTTTGAAGCTCTGGATTGAAAGGAGAGTCGCTTGAAAGAATGTCGAAATGCTTGACAGAAAGTCTACGATAGGTGTCAGCAGGAAAGAGAGAGAAAGCGAGTCACAAAACGTTACCCTATCCCCGTCCAATCCCTTGTTTTGTTTTTCCAGACACAAAAGTCAGTCAGTAACCGGGACAGACTACAAACGATGTGGAACGTGAAAGTCGAACGAAACGCAGGAGAGAATCAACAGTAGAGCCAGTGACAGACAGATGTTATGTCCGCACAAGGCACGTTGACTGTTGGCTCGAATGAACCACAACAACAGCAAAATTGAACCTTACGTCAACTCGTGACGTTAACCCCTCAAACACAGGAACCATACTTAGACAAGTTGCCTCCTCACATCCGGATCCAATAACCATCTTCCAAGTTGCAATACACAGAAGGCCTAGGCAGGAGCGGTTGGGTTTATATTTTAGGAAGTGCCTTGAAAAAGAAATCATTAACCTCCCTCTTCAAGTTTTGATATAGTATTTGACGCGGATCGGCAACCATGGACCCGAGGGGGGTCGGAAAAAGATTTTCACTACAAAATAAGTAGTAGCCTCAAATTGGGCAGAGATGATGAATACTTGGGTAAAAAAGCTTGATATAATCTGTCACACTGATACTTACACTGATAAGTAGTCTCATAGATTGCATGGGATATTATTACAGTCGTTTGCAAAACACGTGAGACTTTTCACGCGCGTAAAGAATTGTATATTTTAGTTGGTTTGAGAATGTTTTGGGCGTAACTCAATGAAATCAGCAGATATTTACATCAAACTAAATGTAAAATGACTCAGAAAAAACCCCCGCAGAATCATGTGCAATCAGATTTGTGAATGGGAAGGTGTATGTGTGTCAAAACTCGGAATCCTCATTTGACATGCATTTCAGGGCCTACAACTGGAATATTCCCCCAGTCACAAATCTAATTACATAGGGTTCTGCGGGGGGTTTTTCTGAGTTGGTTGATATATAATATGTTGTAAATATCTGTTGAAACCATTGAGCTACGCCCCAATCATTCTCAAATCAACTAAAATATACAATTCTTTGCGCACGGGAAAAATCTCACGTGTTTTGCAAACGACTGTAAAAACTGAGAAGGACTTTACATTCAAACGTGAAAAACCTTGTCTAAAATAATCGCGAGGCGCCGGCATGCGGCAGGGCCCGCTACTCGGTATCAGTAAAGAAATTACACACTTATAGTATACCGTCTATATGTTAGTTCCAGTAGGAAAAATATGATAAATAATTGATGGTGGCCCGACACACACAGCAGAACCCGATATCCGTCCAAGCAAGTACTGTACTATTTCGACCAACAGTTCAGTAACGCGTAACACAGGGTTACTGAACTGAGTGATTCCAAAAATCATAACACGTAACATATGGTTCTGAACTGGGTCCATAATGTTTTGAGTTTAGGCCAAAAAAGCAAAATTTTCGGGCGGCTTGCGCCGGTAAACTGCATAATACACATGTACATGATATGCAAACTCAAGTTAAGCCCTTAAACACTGACAGGTGACCTCACCACTTTCTTTTCACATTCCCCGATACACCTGTCGAGGGCGCATCCTGCTACATAAAGTAGAAGATGGTAAGACCTCTACTCACCTGGGGACAAAAGCTAAGACTTATTAGTAAAGATACTAGAGGGCTTAAGATGACTGTTTCAGAGAGAAACAAACTGAGCATTAAGGCAGGTAACTACTGTCCTTATATACTACAAAAGAGAGTGCACAGACCATGCAGTGCTCATAGCCATAAGACATATTCTACATATAGAAAGAGGCTGTGCATAATGTAAAGTAGATAAAAGAAAGGAATAGAACAAAGTTCAACACTCCCCCTCGCTAAGTACTACCTAAGAAGTATGTAAGCGTACCTACTTTGTGTCATAAAAGTAAAGTAAAAAATGGCGCTAAAAGAGCTGCCGGATTTGTAATGAACGTGAAAAATATGGATAAGTACTTGAAAATCAAGACAAACATCCATAATATGAAGTGAAAGGATGATGAGACTATTTATTTTAATCTGTCATCTTTATTTGAAAATGGTACTATCAGCAGCCGGAGTATAGAATTCGAGGCCAAGGAGTGCTCAGAACTTCTCGAATTTGACCCATCCAAGGTTTTTGGTAAATAGGTCGGCAGGGTTGTCGTTTCCATCGATGAAATGTACTTTGACAATTCCATTCTCGATAACTTCACGGATATAGTGGTAGCAAATGTCAATGTGTTTGGATCGACGTTCAGTTATCGGATTAGAGGCCATAAAGATGGACCCTTGGTTATCCCCATAAATGGGAATAGGTTCTAGATCGTAACCAATCTCGTTGAGTAAGGTTTGTATCCAGACAACTTGGCAGCTACAATTGGAGAGCGCCATATACTCGGCCTCAGTAGAAGAGAGTGCTATCGTCTTCTGAGCATGAGAAGTCCAAGTAAAAATCCCTTTAGCCATCTTTAAAAAGAAGCCCGTCTGGGAGCAATGTGAGTTTGGGTCAGATGCCCAATCTGAATCGGTACAGGCTGATAAGCCTTCACCGGAAGATAGTGTTGCTGAGACTCGGCTATGACTCACTTCGGCTCGACTCCAGTCGACTCCGGCTCCAAATCTGGTGACTCCGCTCCGGAGTCGACTCAAGTCAGTTGAGTCAGCCGAGTCGCCTATGTAGTTAATTTATTAATATCTGAATATATTATTGAATAGAATTTAATACTTCCAAAATGAGTAACTATTACCAAGACGGGTAATTCAGCTGCGTACTACATCTCAATTCCCAAAAAAGGGTGATTATTCAACTGATGACTCAATTTCGCTCAAGTGACTTAAAGTTGCCATAAGTCACGAGTCATTGGTCCGACTCGGCTCGACTAAAAATCGACTCGACTCGTCGACTAGCCGGAGTCGAGTCGAGTCACGTGCAACACTACCGGAAGATCCATCGTAAATAAGAGCATAGGAACGAGTCCCAAGGAGGTAGCGGCAGATATACAGCGCTTTATCCAAGTGCTCCTTTGATGGGTTGGCAGCAAATTGCGCCAGTTTAGTTACAGCGAATGAGATGTTGGGTCGTGTGCCCAACATTATATAAAGCAAACATCGGATGACCATCTGGAATCTCTGCTGAAGAATGGGATCGACGTTGCCGTCGTTTGGAAGTGGCTGGAAGTAGAGTGGCACACAAGTGCACTTGCAAGTTACTTGCGCAAGTTTTCTGCAAGTATTGACTTCTTGAAGTCAATACTCACACTCATCAAATACTTGCAGCACAAGTACTTGTACTTGCAAAATACTTGCAAGTAGTGAAAAACTCATGAGTTTTTGCAAGTTTTTGCAAGTACTTGCGAGTTTTTAATCCCAAAATTCATACTTGCACTTGTGGAAATTTTTATTTAAGAGTACTTGGTACTTGCGAGTGTGAGTTTCCCATGAGTTTCCCACGAGTGTACTTGCAGGTACCCGCAAGTATTTGCAACTCGTGTCCCACTCTGGCTGGAAGCCAGCAGGTAGTGGAGTCCGTTGACGAGCCATTTTTGTGGTTCTAGGCTCGAAGTCCGATATTAATTCTGTTAATAACATAGTTTTGAGCCTGGATACTGAGGGAAACTGAGGGTTATAGCTGTTCCCAAGCTGTTAACCAAAAACTAGAGCTATATGTACTGGAGCTTAGTATATTTACTAAGTAAGGAAAGTCCTATAGAGGTGCACAGATAAAATCTGACCTTACCCAAGTCGTACTTATTCAACCAGGGGACTGTGGCTGCGGTAGGATTAACAAGTCTATCAAGCTACTATGTCCTATGTTGAAAGGTATGCATCTGTTCAATAATATGTTGCACAAAGTCTATTAAGATACAGTCAGATCTTACTAGCGATAGGATAACTCTAGTTATATCCACGGGAAGGAGGAAAAACTTGAACGTCGGGCTTGTTGGCTACAAGGTCCAATATTGGACTTAGCGAGAAAAGAGCTTATAGGCTTAAATTGGACATAATGGATTGACAGATAGCTATTGCCATCTGACCGGACCGACGTCTAGGTCTAATTGGTAACTAAAGGCATTCACGGAAAGTTCTGACAGCGGATACAGTAAAATCTGACAGGAACAGGAGCAATAATTTTGCTTCCATGGCTGATAAACGCTGGACACGTTGGAGGAAAAGATAGACACGTAGAAAACGGATGCGTGGAGGCATCAACTAGCCAATTTTAAGGACTGATTTTGAAGTGATCCGATGGAGTCATACCGGATGTGCGGAAAAATGGTGCTTTATCATGGGTGGAGTCATACGGTGGTAGCGGGTAGCCAGGGCCAGTTCAACACCGACATGTAGCAAAATCCGATCCAAAAGGTCGATCCAACTTAACCTAATATTTTACATACGAATATGGACTTGAACGCACATATGTTAAAATCGGACTTCAGTTTTAGTTTTGTTTTGCCTCCCAAATTACCATATAAAGTAAAAGAAAAATGTATATCTCTCGATCTCTCTACTGTCTACTGTTTCTGTATTTTTCTTGTGACTATCTCTCTCCTCGTAGTATAAAAGGCCTGTATGTATATACCAGAAATTCAGATTACTCGCCAGATAGCACGATTTAAGTGTGACAGCGCTCGGGGACACTGTGGTCTACAGTTGATAGCAGTATAAATGTCCACGGTATTGCAAAGTCAGATTTAATCTCCGTCTTGTGTACTAGTCTCAGTGTTGTGATTGCACTTAATAAAGTTTCATTCTTCTTATACTTTTGCCTAGTTCTTGTCTACTGTGACTTGACTAGTAAGGGTGAAAAGTACAGTTTCCGAATCAGCAGAGCGTTGCTGGTGGCTGGGCTTTTCAAAATTAGAGTTTCTTGGTGGTCGGCTTAGTGACAGCACTTTGCAGTTGAGATCTCTGAGTCTACCAAGACTATAATTTTCCGCATACCTCGTAGTGCTAGTGCCCATGTGCCTAGTATTGCAATTTTCCGTTTATCCTACTTCCCCGAGTGTTGTAGAGTTAGACACAAATAAAATTCATTTGATAAACCAAGCGTTGCATTCTTGAGAACCTATTTTGATCAGTGTTGGATTTTCTTTAAAATCGGACTTTGTGATTTAGTTGAAGAACCAATCCATTTCGAAGGAATCAGAGCTTATTTCAATATACTCTACCTTGTCAATACACTCTAAAGTTACTTGATAAAGGATCCTATCTCCGAACCCCCCGAACTAACTTACGTTGGTTTAACTTGCTTGACATAACTAGCCTTTGTGTTGTTTGTGTTGTGTGGTTGTGTGTGTGTTTTTGCGCTCATAGCTGCTAGTGTCTTCATAGCGAGTTTCTCCTGCGTTTTACCGTGCAGGCGTAGCGTTCTGCATGCCGCATCGTTCTATCACCTTTTTAAGATAGGCGCACTGATTTATTTCAATCTGGCTGCCTTTCTTCACAATTTCCATTTGGAGAAACTCCTTAAGGTCGCCAAGATCCCTGCATTCCCATTTCTTCATAAACATCTCCTTCAACTTATGAACTAGGGCTTTGTCCTTGCCACAGAATATGGGGTCGTCCACATAGACAACGGCGATGATTTTTTCGCCAGTCTTAGATGTGAAGACGAATATGCCCGCATCGGAACTGAGTCGGAAAAATCCAAGTTCCTTCATGGACTTGTCAAGGGAGTGCCACCACGAGAGGCCTACCTGCTCGAGTCCATAGAGGGCACATTTAAGTTGAATGACTTTGTTCTCCTGTCCAGAGGTTCTGAAACCCTCTGGTTGTTCCATGTAGATCTCTTCATCGAGTTTGCCATACAAATAGGCGCTATGAACATCGACACCGGACAAATGCCAGTTCTCGAGTGCAGCCAATGTGAGGACGAGTCGCACTGTCTCAAATCGGACTACTGGAGAGAAGACTTGGTTGAAGTCTAAACCTTCAACCTGGGAAAAACCTTTAGTGACGAGTCTCGCCTTCTTACGACTGTTGCTTTTGACATTGAAGACCCATCGGTTTTTAATAACCTTCCTATCAGAAGGTCGATCCACGAGTTCAAAGACGTTGCGCTTGCGAAGTGCCTCTAACTCTTTGTGGCAAGCAGTCTTCCACTCCTCCTGCTCAGCCTTTGGCAGGCAAGCAATATCTCGGTAATGCCACTCACGGATATTTTTGTAGGCATTGTTGACCGATTCCTCAGATACCGCTTGTGAAAGCAGGTAATTTATAAAATTTACTCCCTTCCCGGCATAATCTTGCCGTATCATCCTCACGTTCTGGTGCAGATTGAGTGTCGCCGGTGGTAGAAGAACCTGGGTTACCAGGCACAGAACTAGGTCCGGGAACCTGTTTTGGTACTGTAGGCCGAGGGGGTCTGCCACGTGGTTTAGTGGGGTCTCGCCACTGCTCGGTGTCTCCTACAGTTTTCTTCCACTCTCTTGGTTTGTCTGCTTGAACCTCTGCCAGGGGCTGATCCCCATAGAGGTTACCAGGTCGTGAAGGCATTTTCCACTGATGCCCTGAGGTCCGAGGTGCCGGAGGTTGTTCCGGTTCAGGTTCCTCTGCCGGAGGCAAAGGTGGGGGACTAGGAGCTGCTGGACCGTCGTCCTGCGTATCTTCCTGTCCATCTTGGTGGGCAGCTGATACCATAAAACTTTTGTAAAAGTAAGGATAATATTTCCTCACGACGTTTGCAAAAGTCGAGGACAAGTATTAGTAGGGATAAAGACAGCACGAATGGCTGTAGATACTTTTGTAAAAGTCAAGGATGATTATTGCGAGAGGTTGTAGACACTTTTGTAAAATTCAAGGACAACTATTAAGAAAATAATTTATAATAAGTCCAAAGTTGTTCTAAACCAGGCTGTATTGGCTTACTAATACCATAGGAAGCCCTCCTAAAGTCAAATTGCCTGTTTGGATGGATGTGGAAGGGTAGCAATATCACCAGAGCTGGTTGGAGCCATTCTGTCCCTAACCCTAACCCTAACCCTAACCCTAACCCTAACAATACTAGCTGCTGGGCAGGTTCAAATCCAGGGGGGGCAAGTTTACTTAATTCCTGGGTCAGTACTAGCCTATATATGAATATATTATCCATATTTAGACCAGTTTCCCAGCCTAGCATTGTCATGAACTCCCTCAAATCGCGATTTACTTATTTCCTTTTCTTTATCTTTCATTGTTTCTTACTGCGAATAGTCGCTCAAACCCCTATTCGCGACTATTCGCAGATCGACGATCACTTACTATTACATTTCCCGTTCTACCGTGATCGCGACAGGTCCTATGCGGTCGCGATCACCTATCGTGCGGTGGCCAATGGCTAAAGCACCTCTTTGACAGTTAGATCGATCGTACTCCTTACTTTATAGTATATAAACCTTAGCGTATATTGTATTGTCAAGAGAAGGGAAGCACCCAAATATGACATCCGTGGTTATCTAGGTTATGCCAGGAGCAAACAAAGCCCCGTAGCCTTCAAGACTGAAGGAAAGGACAAGAAAGCGTTGGAAGGAAGACGACGCTAAGAAGAAAGATAGTAACTACGCTAAGTTTTAGCGTCCACGAAGGAGAAGTCTGAGAAGACAACTATGCCAAAGCCCCAGTGATTTTAGTGAAAGTAAGCATTCATGGCTCTTAGCTAATAAGGATAGGGTACGGCATCCTCTGCATAGGAAGTAGGATGCGCCGAAATTTTTGGGACGAGGGAGTCGTTGAGAAACAGAAGGTGCCCGTATAGGAGCTAGTATGCCGCTTAGTATAGTTGAGAGAACCGTGCCCCAAGACGCGTCTTAGCCCTATCTACGGCTTTGGAGGTGTTAACATCGTCTCGCATAAGAACGACTGCCCCCATGCTCCCCACGCTAACGCCAGTTAAAGGTACCCAAACGGACGAGGCGGTATTGCATCACGGTCATCCTCAGACCCAGCAACGCTAAAGTGGCGATCAGCGCGAGCTACATCTACGTCTACCCCATATCAACAACATACCTCACGCTATCAAGCACCATAACCACGCTAATCACGCTGATAACCATTCTCCCAGCACAGGAACTTCCTGAGCGTATAAGACTAGCTGGTTTAGCTTGAATCAGCGTCGCCAGAAGGTAGGGCACATTCACAGCCCTCATCAGAGGTATGGCATTTACGCAAGCTGCTACAGGTTAGCGTTGACAACGAACTCAGCGTACTACTCCCGGAACAGTAGCTCTGGTGACAGGAGAAATATAAGAAGCTTCCTGTTTTTCTTCAGTAAGCGCCAAGCAAAGGGAACCATCTAACGAACTTATGCAGAAACTCGCTGTAGAAGGACCAATGGCGGAGGCTTGCGTCACGCTTATAGGAAGAAGTCTAGACGTATTCAGGGGCCTCGCGGAGGACGAAGTTATGAAGCCCAGGCCAATCGGCTGGTAAACCGACGCCTTGGGAGGCAGTAGGTACGTTCCCAGAGCTCCTGAAATCGAAGCAGACAAAGCTTAAAGAAGCGAAACAATGCCTTCATCTCCATTTCAACTGACTTCTTACTTAGATGTACGAGCCCAAAGGGCAGCTTACGGAAACCAAACCGCAGCCTAAATCATAAGCGCAAACAAGGCTGGCTTGATCACAACCACAATTAGAGACGCTGAAACCAGACCTCTAGCCATTAGCGTACCTATTGTGGCACAACAAGAACACATTCCCGCGGTTAACGAAGGGTTTAGGATTCTAAGTTCTCGGCCGGGACAAGACGAAGACACTCGCTAACCATGGTGAGCCGGCATGGGCCATGACCACCAACCCCACCGACACCATATCCAAGCAGGTACAATCGGTACCCTAGCTATCCACCAAGTAGGTAGACTCAGTCCAGAAATCCCTTGAGTTCCCAAGCTGGATCTCTACGCATTAGCGTTCATCCCCTGATCAGCATTCCGATCATCACTCCTCTTAACAGCTGCTCAATGAGTTCCCCATGAGATCAGATTACAGTTCTGGATCTAAGGCGCTCAGCGCTCATTCAGCAGTTGCTCTTTCCAAACTCTTAGCGCTCTTATTCAGGGACCCAATAATTGGTCTGATCTCATTCCTTAG
>ML179368.1:71339-82380 GCA_004369135.1 Dendrothele bispora CBS 962.96
GGAATACTTCATGACTTCAAAAAATCTGAATCGCAGACAGGCTCGCTGGAGTGTCGAACTCGCAGATTATGACTTCAAGTTGGTTCACAAACCAGGAGTGTCACAGAAGAAACCTGGCCTTCTTTCGAGGCGAAAGGGACATGAGAGGGGGGAAAATGACAATGAAGGAATTACCCTACTCAAAAAGGATTTTATTCGCGCCCTAAACTCGCAAGACCCGGTCGCGATGAGAGCAGAAGGAACCCCGGGAGAGATCTTCTTGGACCAAATCAAAAGCTTGAAGGATCAGTGGGAAAGAAAAGTGACGGAAAGGATGAAGGAGGATGCGCGATTCGTAGACAAAAGTGACTACATCGAGAAAGACGGATTAATCTATGTCCCAAACGACTCCGCGCTGAGGAACGAGGTCATGCGATTCCATCACAATACCTATCTAGCTGGACATCCGGGACAAGCCAAAACCTGCGAGTTGATACTAAGGTATTACTGGTGGCCGTCTATCTACAGGGACGTCAAGAAATACGTACGTGGATGTCCTACATGCCAACGAACGAAGACGATGCCAGGAAAACCTAAAGGATTGCTCAGCCCGAACGAAATCCCAACTAGATTATGGCAGTACATTTCGTGCGATTTGATCGTCCAGTTACCGGAATCGCATGGATACACCGCGATTCTAGTAGTCGTCGATCGCCTAAGCAAAAGGGTCCGAGCGATTCCGACGTATAACGAGGTCAGCAGCGAAGGAATAGCGCGATTATTCTTGGACCGAGTGTGGCGCAATTTCGGTTTGCCAGAGTGGGTCATTAGCGACAGAGGATCGGTTTTCGTAGGGAAGTTTATTCGCGAACTATATCGCATGCTTGGTATCAAGATGAACACTTCAATGGCGTACCACCCTCAAACCGATGGACAAACCGAAAGAATTAACCAGGAGATCGAACAATACTTGCGAGTTTTCTGCAACTGGAGACAGGACGACTGGGACGAATGGTTACCCATGGCGGAGTTCTGCTATAACGATCGAGAACAGAGTTCAACGGGATATTCGCCTTTCTTCTTATCTTGCGGTTTTCACCCGAGGAAAGCGACGGAGCCGGTTACGGATACGAATAACGAGGCAGCGGGGGCTTTCTTCGAGAGGTTGAATAAGGCCCGGGATGATGCGATTTCCTGTTTGAAACGTAGTGCTGAGTTGATGAAAACGTACTACGATCGAAAACATTCGCCCGACCCGATCTTCAAGAAAGGAGAACTTGTGTATATCGAAGGGCGCAACATTCGAACAGAACGTCCATCGACCAAGTTGGGAGACAAACGATATGGGCCGTTCGTGATTGAAGAACTTGTGGGCTCATCTGCATATCGAGTGCGATTGCCGAAATCATGGAATCGCGTACACCCAGTATTCCACGTGTCGTATTTGCGAAAGCACCATGACTCGGTCGCACCGCATCAGAAAGAAGACGTGACGAGAGAACCTGCGACTATCGAAGATGGAGCTGCGGTTTGGGATGTTGAAGCGATCTTGGACTCTCGAATGAGATATAACAGTCGTTCCAGAAAGTCTGTGTTGGAATACAAGGTGAAGTGGGCCACTTATCCTGTGGAAGAAGCTACTTGGGAACCGAAGGCGAACTTGGGTAAAGGGTGTAGGAAGATTATTAACTTGTTCCATAAGGAACACCCCAATGCACCTAGAGAGATGGCATAGTGCGACTTCGAGGTCGTAGTCGCCCTAGAGGGGGGGTAATGTCATGAACTCCCTCAAATCGCGATTTACTTATTTCCTTTTCTTTATCCTTCATTGTTTCTTACTGTGAATAGTCGCTCAAACCCCTATTTGCGACTATTCGCAGATCGACGATCACTTACTATTACATTTCCCGTTCTACCGTGATCGCGACAGGTCCTATGCGGTCGCGATCACCTATCGTGCGGTGGCCAATGGCTAAAGCACCTCTTTGACAGTTAGATCGATCGTACTCCTTACTTTATAGTATATAAACCTTAGCGTATATTGTAGATTCCTTACTCTAGTCTGGTTAATAACCCAGGGACTTATTCTCGCGATTCTCAAACCTTTCTCGTTGACGACTTACTCGTGACTCGCGGAATCTAGGTCTTGACAAGCATTATCCTGAAATACCCCCTTATTAACTGTCCTTGACTTTTGCAAATGTCGTGAGGAAATATTATCCTTATTTATACAAAAGTTCTACCGCATCTGGTGTGGTGGGAAGGACCGCGAGGAGGATGAGAGGTAAAACCATCATCATCCGAGTCGTCGTCATCAGGAATCAAGTCTGGAGGATTGTATTCGGGATCCTCATCATCGGGTGCCGATAAAGGCAGTTTATGGGACGTTTGGGGACGCTTCTCACACTTGGGAAAAACTGTCTCCTCAAAAATAGCATGGGCCGATGTAAAAACTACATTATTTGGTAGACGCATGAAGCGATTGCCATGTCCATCAGGAGCTACACCCAGATACACCATATATTCTGATTTTGGTGAGAGTTTGTTCTTTCGTATATTGGCCGGGATATGTACATAGGCACCACAGCCAAAGACCCTTAGATGGTCAATACAAGGAACCTCCCCCTTAATTCCCTCGTGGGGAGTTTGCCATTTAAGGCGATGCAGAGGTGTCCGGTTATAGATATGGACGGTGTGTTCTACCGAGAATTCAAACCATGAGTCCGGTATGCAAGCAAATAGCCGCATAGCTTCAGCTTTATCCATCATAGTACACATAAATCATTCCGCTCTCCCATTTTGTTGAGGCGTGTACGGCGCACTTCTAAGGATATCAATACCCTTTTCCTTCATCAGATTGATGAAGGCATCAGACATATATTCACCACCAACGTCAGACATCCATCTTTTGATTTTAGTTTTAAACTGAGTCTTGACCATAGCAATGAAATGCTTAGTCGCGGTGAGTGCAGCAGCTTTAGTGCACAGGAAGATTATCCACGCGTGACTCTTGCAATCATCGAAAAAGACAATCGCGTACTTATATTTATGATAAGAGAGTACGGGGAATTCCTTCAAGTCCAAATGAATAAGCTCGAAGGGCAGCTCTAGCTGCTAGAAAAATATAAATATAAAGGACAGTTGGCCATAATTTTGCATATATTAATGAGGCAAACTTCCCTACGAAAGACAGCTTTTTATATAAAAAGATGGGAAACTACCCTCTACTAGACATGTGACCTACATAGGCCAGTGGACAGGCAGGGCCTGGCAGGCTTTGGGCGCATTTGGAATTTCCTTTTTAGGAAACAATGACATAATGATCAAAAAAAGCAGATTTTTATTGCCTATTTTGGCAGGCAATAAGAGGGGTTATTTGGTGCATAGGGTGGCATTTTCCCACACTTCAGGTCAGTGGTGTGGGCCATTTGGGATTTCCTTTTTGGGAAACAATGACATAATAATCAAAAATAAATGAATTTTTGCAAAAATAAGCAGATTTCTGCTGCTTACTATATCAGGTAATGAGAGGGATCAATTGATGGATAGGTGCGGAATTTTCCCACGCTTCAGGTCAGTTGTTGCAGGTGCATTTGGGATTGCTTTTTTAGGAAATAATCACATAATAATCAAAAATAAGCAGATTTAAGCAGATTCCTGCTGTTTATTGTGGCAGGCATTGGAAGGGGCTGTCTGATAAATAAGGGCAGGATTTTCCCACGCTTCCGGAAACCACTGGCAGATGCCTTATGAAATGGAGACCTTGAATATGGTTACCAAATTGGAATAGAGACTGTGGCTGAAGAGAAAAACGCAAAAAACATTTTTGGAGCCGGCGATGAAAATATAAAAAATGAGGTAAGGGTGTTTATAGGGGTAAATTGGGTCTGGGAATCCAAATTTTCAAACAGAATTTCAATATTCTTAGTGGTTCTTGAGATATTCACTGACCTGTGTACAAGCATAAAATATCCAGATGCCAGACACATCTTAGGAACCAGCCTATGACATTCAGATACAGTTCTCATAGTTGTCAAATCACCAAATAGCAAAAATAACATGCTTTAGAAATCACCTCTAGTTAACTACAGCTTTTTATTTGATCAAAGAGTATATACTACTGTTACTTTTGTTGGATTTCAAATTTGCAATAGCTTCACTGCTTCAATGACTACTTAAGATCTATACTACAGTTACTTTTGTTCTGGAATACTTTAGTGGCTTTTGATCACCTAAATACCCATATCACTCCACAGGATATACAAATCATATAGCATATTACCAGTTTAAAATGAACAGTCTATTGGCAGTTATGTATTTTGGTCATTATGTTTGATAAAATCAAGACAGAATGACTATGTACATTATTGTTGAAATACAACTCTTATGAAATGCTGAGTATATAGAAACTGGTTTATGTTAGTTTTCATTTAGCTAAAGTTTATGAGAAACATATATGGATGGATGTCTCATGTCTCTGAGACTATATGTAAATACAGACCACCATTTATTAACCATAGAGAGTGTGTATGTATGTGAAGTATGTATTTACTTTCACTTGTTATACTTTTGGTGAATACAAAAAATCCCAGAGAGAAAGTATAATAAGAATAATCTGTTATATGCAGTGTCTGAAAAGAAGAAATAAATGGTCCCCCAAAGTTATATCCAGTATCTGAAAAGAAGAGGTATCATATCACTGAACCAAGTCATAAGTTGGTTTCTATGTCTGCATATTTTATGCTTGTACACAGGTCAGTGAATATCTCAAGAACCACTAAGAATATTGAAATTCTGTTTGAAAATTTGGATTCCCAGACCCGATTTACCCCTATAAACACCCTTACCTCATTTTTTATATTTTCATCGCCGGCTCCAAAAATGTTTTTTGCGTTTTTCTCTTCAGCCACAGTCTCTATTCCAATTTGGTAACCATATTCAAGGTCTCCATTTCATAAGGCATCTGCCAGTAGTTTCCGGAAGCATGGGAAAATCCTGCCCTTATTTATCAGACAGCCCCTTCCAATGCCTGCCACAATAAACAGCAGGAATCTGCTTAAATCTGCTTATTTTTGATTATTATGTGATTATTTCCTAAAATCCCAAATGCACCTGCAACAACTGACCTGAAGCATGGGAAAATTCCGCACCTATCCATCAACTGATCCCTCTCATTACCTGATATAGTAAGCAGCAGAAATCTGCTTATTTTTGCAAAAATTCATTTATTTTTGATTATTATGTCACTGTTTCCCAAAAAGGAAATCCCAAATGCGCCCACAACCACTGACCTGAAGTGTGGGAAAATGCCACCCTCTGCACCAAATGACCCCTTCTTATTGCCTGCCAAAATAGGCAATAAAAATCTGCTTTTTTTGATCATTATGTCATTGTTTCCTAAAAAGGAAATTCCAAATGCGCCCAAAGCCTGCCAGGCCCTGCCTGTCCACTGGCCTATGTAGGTCACATGTCTAGTAGAGGGTAGTTTCCCATCTTTTATATAAAAAGCTGTCTTTCGTAGATCACATGCCTAGCAGAGGGAAATTCCCAATCTTTATAAAAAAGGCTGTGCAGGGAAGTTTGCCTCATTAATATATGCAAAATTATGGGCAACTTCCCTTATTAATATAAAAAGCTGGCCTCTACAGGTGGATAAAGGAGGCCTACTCAAAACCGTGAAGAAAAAGGCAAGAAGGGCTAAACGCTCGGCTGGAGAGAGTGTTCTCCATTGTGTTCAATGGGGAAAAAGGCTATTGGATCAATATACTCGTACGTCACCGTCTATTTCTATTAACGGTCTTTATGTGTACATATCCGGTTGTGTATAGATACTTTTTGCGTGCCTGATTTCGGTGACCAGACAGCGCAGATGCCCAAGAACTCCCAGCTGGTCAAGGAATACATGGACCAACATTTTCCTGACCACAAGCCCATCAGAGAAAATGACACTCCATTTTAATCTCATTTTGATGATTATAATCACCTGCAATGTTATAATCAAGTTGAAATCTAGCCACCCCATTTCAATCCAATTATAATCTGATTAAATTTCTTATAACTATTCTCAATATTATGATTAAGATGAAACCATTCCAGTGAGCACGATCAGATTATAATTATGTGGTTTAATCATAACCACAGGATGACACAAGTATCTATTTAAATATCAACAATAGTTTTGGCAATTTCAACAATAATGGTAATTTTAGCAATTCAAATCCAGTTATAATTATGTGTCTCCAGTACAAACTGATCAATAGACCTGCAACAAGATTTTTGATGGCCCCACTCAAAAAAACACTAAAGATAAATGAGAACCATACAGAGTAAAGACTCATTCAGTCGGACAACATCACAAAGAAAAACGGGTCATTATTTACTAAATCAAAATTCTCGTGCAGATGAGGTCTAATATTCTGATCCCTTTAGGGACGACAGATTCGCAGATTTCTTTTCCAGAAATAAGTGAAAATCAGATATTGCTCTGCTCAGTTCCGATGGGTGGTTAGAGTGCACCATTTTCCCTGTATTTCTACATTGCATACCCTACGACCCCAGAATTCTAATACATGTTCATTCATGGTAAAAAAAAACATCCTAACTGCAGTGTAATTCACTTCTTCAGGATGCTCTCAGTTTCTCGAAAGTACATCATAAGGAACGGTGTGAAGCTTTGAGGGCTGACTAGCCAAATAACCCATTATTACTGCGAAAAATAAACGGTGAATCCGTAAGTGAGAATTGTGCGTCCCGTTTCTATTTCCAATTCTTCATGACTGAGTTTGACGCATTCTCTCTGACATTTTTGAATTCACGCTCACAAGGAACACATTGAGGAACTACGTTAAATATGGACCGATAGGTGGGTGGGCTTGAAAGCGCTCGCGAGATCATCATGATGTATGTGCATTCACTTTTGTGTGATTGTTTAATCTATTAGTAACCAGCAACCACCGTGACCATCCTCCTGCTTTTATCCCTCCGTCTCGCAACAACGACCCAAATACCCACCTACCAACGATTTTGATTCATTCGAGACTTTAAGAATCATGAAAAAGTATCGATAGTGCTCTAAATAGCTGTGGTGACACCAACCACGAAGTAATTTCTGACAAGCTTTAGTTGATGACTCGATGACTAGGACTGTTGTAAGTACTTCCATCCTCAAAATTGCTGTTTTACAAATCATGTGTACTTGTTAGTCCCTACCCTACCCTCTCCTTCTCTTTGTAATCTCTACAATGCTGCCACCTTGCACCTCTTCTGCAAAACCGACTCACTGGCAGATGCCTGTACACTACCACCCTCTACTCCACTTCGTCCATATGCTCACACATACTTATCACCAACGTACCTGTCCACAACTCCTCCATTTATCTCCCATTCCTAAGAACGGCTTTTTTTCAACGGTGAGACCGATTTGATATTTACCTGAGACTGCGGGGAAGTTTGGGATGTTTTATTTCATGTGTATTTTTTTCTCTCTCGGTACTGATTTAGTATTACCCTAAACAACAGCTTGGAAACCCGCCTCATAAATGCGCTCCTGTGCACCCAAAATCTGCAGCAACGGCACGCCCAAGTTTTAAATTTCCGCGTCAAGTCGCGTGTGGAATAACCACGTGATCGTATCCCTCTTCCCTTTCGACCACCACCATCTCCCTATGCCCTGTGGAAACTCTTGTGGTCGTATCGTGGGCAACGCTTCTAGAGGTGGTGTCCGGAATGCGTTTAGAGGAGCCTCTCATGGCCACGGTCCCCTTACCTCTGTTCATATCCCTGCACCTCCAACATCGTACAGCCTATGCCTGAGACTCGTACCCGAAAACGCGTTCAACCGCAAAAGGAGACTCAAGAATAGCCTCAAGATCTGACAAGGACCGTAGGGAGACGGATACAATCATGAGGTTACAGTGGTTCGGCACTTGAGCAGGAGGAGACATCTTTGGGCCAGACCGGCTGGTCAACGATACAGGAGCCCCTTGGATGAGACCGGTGGAATTGGAGATGGAAGGAAAAATCACCTGACTCGCTCAACAGTACGTTTCGTCGTCATTTACACCGCATATATGCGCCTTTCTTCCCATCCACAACCTCGTAGCACATCGAGAAACTGCATTTATTCAACGCTGACATTTCTAGCACTCGCTTTTTGTGCCAGCCTCAGCTCAAACGATATGTCCTAACTGGAACAAGGCGGAGATTACCCGAGCGTGTATGTTGAACGATAAAGGACATCTACAAGCCGCTGTCCTCAATTGGGATGTTAAATCACTATGTTCCCTTTTGACCTTCACACCATCTTCCGAACTTATCATTAACCTACTCCCTTCACATCTCCAAGCCTTCTTCCTCATATCTGATAACCTCATGCACAGTCTCGTCTCAACCTCGCTACTACGTCCCAGGATATGGTCTTGTCTCGGTCAGTGACGCTTTCCATGCTCAAATCTTCCATCTACTTCCTCAAGAAATATTTCAGATCCGAACCCTACTATGTTAACATTCTTGACTTGTTTCGTGAATCGACAGTGTTCCAGACCCAGTTAGGTCAGTTGATATATATGCGTTTTATAACTGTCTCTTCTTTTTCTTTTTCTTTTTCTTCACTCTTGCTCATCCAAAAACTAACCCCTTCTCTTTCCCTGTGGTTAATTCTTAACGTGTGTGTTTGCGTCTTTCTATCATTGCAATACTCTGGGACACCGTAGTGTACTTGTTATCGTATTATTGTATTACCTACGAGTGAATGGGATTGCGTTGCAGATTTTTCCACATAGTCAAAGTACTGCAAAGCACTATCCAATATCATAAGCAAATTTGGTTGCTATTATAACCTTTGAAACTTGATTAAAATCAAGTTTTAATTATTAAGATAGTTACGGCTTCTGCAATCATTCTTAAGATTATAATCCTTGAAATTCAATTATAATAACCAGAATCATTTTAGGCTCCTAAACTATTTTAATGATTTTAATCAAGTTAGGATAATAGTGATCCACTAAAATCTTGGTTAAAATATACTAAAATAGTTTTGAGGGTTTTGAGATTATAGAGATTTTAATCTGATTAAAACAGACCGTCATTTTCTCTGATGCCAGATGACTTGCCTCGCCTACCGGATGCGAACCGTATTCGCATTCAGACACATCCCAACATGCTCTAACGGAATCCCAACATGCCACCTATTTGCACGCTTCATCTACACAACGTCATCGACAGTGATGACCAATCTCGACTTCTCACCAGTTTTGACAAGATGTTAGCCGCTAGTATACACTTCCCCAAACCGAAAGTCGATGCTAACCGTACTAACGTTAATTCTGTGGTCCATCTCGGTGTCTGGTCTCATTCCTCTCCTGTCCCCGTTGTTACTCGTGACTCTTGCTCCCGGAAAACCGGCGGGGTGCAATCTGATTGCTCTGTAGACGCCATTGACCAGTTCTTATGCGATGTTGGGTGTATCCTCGTCCCTCCTATCCTAGCTGCTATGTGCATGGAGTTACCCGCAATGTATGCCCGTCTCCAGAGGTATGTATTCATCTTGCCGTTCTTCTTCTTATGTTATGTAACTCACATCTGTCCAGGGCCCAGAACTACGTTCACGCCAACGTTTGTCAACTCTATAGCTGTTCTCAATACCTAGAGACTAGAGTTTGGCTTAACTTTGGTGGTGCTTTCCTTTGTATCGCCGTGAAAGAAGGCTCTTCCGAAGTTTATCATCTGGATTGGAATGATGATCCTGATGTCTTTGCTTGGATTACCGTTGTTGGGGATGGATGGACTGGCAGGGACTTCTGTTTACCCCAGCTCAATGTGCACATCCCAATGAATCCTGGACAGATACTCGGTGCGTTGACAAGACGTCTCATTCATAGTGGTTCACAAGTTGAAGGTGGTCGACGGGTGGTACTTACATGTTTTTGCGACTATGGAACCATGAAAAAGGCTGATCAGTGGGAGGAAGATATAGAGGAGGAAGAGTTAGCTATCCAAATGCTCCAGCTTCAAATGTAGTCTTTTTTTTTTGTGTAATTACTCCTTACTGTGCCATTTTGTACACAATTTGACTTTGCCCACAAACCACCATGCCACGTAACAAGCAACAACGTACTGACGTTGATATCGATGAAGACTATATCCTCAGTTCCTCCGATACCTCGGCTCTCCACATTCTTCATGAAGATACACTCAATGGAAGGATGATTCGCAATAAAATCCTGCTTTTTGATCTCCCTAGCCTCATTCAAAACGATCCTGGAAGAGATGAACAGGAGTCCAAAATAATCCAAACCATGGAGGATTTTGAAGCATTTCAGACTAAAATGAATTCATTGGACTTTGTAGAAGATGGAGAATTTGAAGTTGAGATTCCAAAGCTTGCCAAAGCTGCAGAGAGTCAAGGGCCAAATGTAGATGAGTCCAACCCAGTGAAAGTCCAGGCATCCCGTGGTGTACATAGTTGAATTCCTCTCCCTATTTTGTCTAACATATGAAATTTAGGATCCGGTACTTTGTAAATGGCTGGAGGAGTCTACAGTTGACCTCTATCTATCAGAAATGCTACATTTGGATGGACGTGGTTATGCCTTTCATCAAACCAGATGTCCGACCTGTCAAATATTCTTAAATCTTGACTCCATAATGACCGAGGCTTGTTACCGATGCCTTGGGTGCCAGGACTCCGGATTATACTGCAAAAATTGTATGCTTCTTCGACACAGCCAATTACCTTTTCATCATATACAGGTATGTATTCAACTTCTTTTCTTTGCGTTTCTAATCACATCTTCTGTTCAGGAATGGAAAAACAACTTCTTTCAGCCAGTTACTCTACAGTCTCTGGGACTTGTACTTCAACTCGGACATCCAAGTGGAGAAGCTTGCTATTGTGCTTCTACTTCACCGGTTACTATGCTTGTTGCGTTAGACTGTTCCGGGGTTCACAAGTTGAATGTGCGGTACTGTGCCTGTCAGAAGCGATAGCCATATTGGAAGCAGCTTTTTCATGCCAGATTATTTCCTGCAACTCAAGACATTCCAGGAACAGTTGCAACTTTTC
>ML179368.1:85413-110408 GCA_004369135.1 Dendrothele bispora CBS 962.96
GGGTACCCGCAGGTCAGACCTATTTTGCTGCAAATCAAGTTGTAAGCATTAAAATAAATTAATTCAGGTCTCAACAGATGTTAACTAATTATGTGGCCATCTGAACACTTGTGTATTGTGTATGCAAGTTGATACTCTACTATTTTGGGAGTATACATTAAAATATTAGTTGAAATAACTCATATCATGAGCAACACACTACATATTATACATCATCTTGAAGGTGAAAGAAAAACACTCATTTTTCATTTCTAGAAGTAGTGACAAAAACTCTCTCCTGATTAATCAATCGAGTTCTTTGAAATTGTGGCACCATGTATTTACAGAGGAAAGGTAACTTATAAAAATCTGGAAGATTGAACATTGTGTAGATATCAACAATCTGCACAAATTACATTTCTAGACCCTATCACCAAGTTCAATGGCTGAAGGTAGGGATGAGAATATGTGTCAGGAACAAATGAAAATGTTTTTCTATTCCCTGAATAAACCATATAGCTAAATTAATACATTTATGTAAGCCATAGTAATGAATTAACTTCCTTACAAATTTTCAGATTTTTTGACCATGCTGTTGTTGTCAGTTGAGAATGAGCGGCCATAACATTGGTGAGTCAATACTTAGAAAGTCACATGACTTTGAAATTTTGTATCTTTACCATGTTTTCATTGTCCGTTCTCATCAACAGCACGGTCAAAAAATCTGAAAATTTGTACAGAGACAAATTGAATAATGTAGATTATGTATATATAGTGATTATCATTTTTTACAGAATGCCTGTACCACATTTACAATGTTTTATGAATATCTTATATATATCTAGTTATATTGACTTCAAAAAAACACACATAAAATCTGACACACAGTGTTGTTTTGTTTTTCAAATCTTGCATAGTTTGACCCATGGGTACCTGCAGACTCGCGGGTTTTTGACCCATGGGTCGGGTACCTGTTTCCCACGGATCTTTACTGGGTCACGGGTCAGCACTTTTTGAGTGCGGGTACTTGTCTATGGGTCACGGGTCTGACCTGACCCGGACTCGTGAAGGTCTTTAGTTATTCCCATGGTCAGAAAGACAGCACTCGGTCGTCAGCAAGTTCTAGACATGTCAACAGGTATTTTGTGGGTATTTCATGATTTCAATGCTGTGCTTGAACAAATCATTGTCTCAGGTCCAAAATTGCACCAATCCATCAAAATTATGTAAGTTATCATAAAATAAAAGTTTTATCAAATTTGTCACACTTGTTATGTCACAATGCTCCAAAGGGTCATTTTTACCCGCAGGTATCTGACCCATGGGTTTTCAAACTTGATCTCCTCTCTGTACAATCAGTTGTACATGTTTTGGTCCAAAACTTGATTTCATCTCAACTTCTTCATATTTTCTTTGTGCATATTAATTTTGGGCTCAAAATCTTTACAGACTGAAGCACAGCGTTCAATTCAAAGAAAATTTGAAGATACCCATGGGTAACCCGTTGACATGTCTATCAGCAACCATCAAGAACCTCCAAGATAAGATTGATGCCAGCGCTGCCTGTTATTGGAGTGCACGTGCAGCCCTGCTTGTTTTAGGTCCCAGGCTTGGGAAAGTTGGCTGGGAGAACGGCGTTAAGGAACTGAAACCAGACGATGTCAGAGGGCTGAGTGAAAGTCATTTTGATGACAAGAATGCCGAGAAGTTGGAGATGTCTTGGATCTGGCGTACTGAAGGGATTAACCCCAATGGGGAGGAAGAGATGCATGATGGTGTGTTAAATGAACTTAAATCCCAATTCATGTGACTAATTTTTTATATATTTACTTATTTCCACAGCCTTACGAATCGCTTGGTGCAAGACCAGAGCGAGAGCTCATCACTACCAGGAAGAATGCATTTTATTGCAAGAGGAGATACGACGTATAAAGGAGACATACAAATATGAAGTCAACATGTGGGCAGCACGTGGCTCAGTGTCGCAAGTAAAGGATTCCAGTGGAGGGGTGGTACATTTTCTTGACAATTCTCCTGAGGCAGTTGAAGGACGGAGAGCTTATGCGGGATATCAGATGTTTGTACGCATGAGTATGTCAGCAGTCTGTGACAAGGCCTGGTCAACTCTACCAAAAAATTTCCTTAATGGTGTGGGAGCCATTCGAGTAGACAATGACACGTACTCATTTGTTTAGTACAAGTAGTATGTATGTAATCAATCTAATCAGCTTGTTATCTCTCTCGTGACCGCTCACTTGGGTCAAGTTGGTCACATAATGGTGGACCAAAAGTCCACAACTTCGAGGTGGTCTACAAATGACCAATGTACAAAAGAGACTTTCAAAGCCTGCAGTAAATTTTACTGGAGTCTAAGGGGAATTTGTGTACAAAGTATGGACTGGAAATACAGTACCATGTGCACATATCATTTTACTGCATAACAATAATTTTGTGTACAAAGCCAACGACACAGGGTAGGTATGTAGGCATGTATTGTATGCAGATATTCTAATAACTAAGGAATAGCACGGGGTTGACGGGACCCACGGGAATACAGGAACGGGAGAGGCGGGGACGGGGACGGGAGACAATTTCATGGCCCATACCAACCCCGTCTCCCGCGAGGCGGGGTACGGGGTCAACCTACAATATTTGTAGATGTAGTAAATCAAGAAAAAACTGGTCAAATTGAGTAAGTGTAATTTCTACTTATTAAAAGAACTACAAATAGATGTATTTCAACTGACCTCCGTTATGTATCACTCAGCATAAAATGTTTTCTTTATCGTATCCTGCGGGAATCTCCCGCCCCGTCATACCCCGTCTGCTCTCCTGCCCCCGTCTGACGGGGACAGGAATCTGACGGGGCAGGGACGGGTTGGAAAAATTCCCCCGCGGGTTTCCCGTGCTATTCCTTACTAATAACAATTTGCTTGATAATGAAAAAAGTGTGATAATTTGGTTGTATAAAGATGTATGAGTCCATGTATCATAGGTGTATGACAGGTGTATAAATCTTGTATACACTTTATACACTGTGTATAATGTTTATGCACTCCCCCTCTCATTTTATACATGTATAAAGTGTATGAAATGGTATGGTGCCATACCAATTATACGCCTTTGGTTTTGCTGATGAAATAGCCGCCAGCAGGATGATAGTGTGTTTGTCTCTTTCTTTCTCTCCTACCAACACCTTGTCCTGTCCTCCTCGCCTTCCATTTCTCATCGCTATCTTCAACCATGGCCCATGCATTGATTTAGACACTCACAGGTAGCCGGGGTCCAGGGTCCGAGCTTTCTTTCCACCATCACGAGCATAACTTTATTCACCATGTGCATCTATTGAAAACTTTGTCACCTCAGGTCTATATATGCACAATATTTGTTGAGTTCTGCAGTGTTCTATAAGGTATAGTCACACTCAAGCTCATATATGTGTGATATTTGTTGATTTCCGTGGTGGTTGATAAGCAGTGCATCAAGCTATGGCCTTGGTTGACGACGGACAGTGCGTATATGGCATATTGTTTGATTTATGCTGTAACCTGACCCTTCAGTTTATTCCTAGGTAAATCGCAAAGAATATGGTGTGTTTATTTCATGAGTTTTGTCTATATTATTCTCGTTGTGCTCCATTCTAGACAACGACAACTCGGTGAAGTTGACTCTGGGGCTAAAAAGGGAGCGGAAGAGGGACTACGGAACGTACATATTTGTATATGTAGTAGAATTTGAATACATCAGATTCTGTCAAATAAACATACATTATTGCAGAATTTTAGCGGCGCTTTTTGGACCATTTTTAATTCATAATTCATCATATTTTGGCAGATCAGTGCATATATCATACAAAATCTTGTTTCTAGTAAAAGATGGATGCATATTATTGCATATGGTGCAGAAAAAGGGCTCATTTTCTGACAAAATAGGACAAGAGTCAAAGGGAAGTTGACCGTGCTCATACTTATTTAGTCTGATTTGGTCAGATTTTTGCAGTGTTGTTTTTCACTGGGAATAAACTCTCAAACCCAATGTACTGAAAATTCTGAGACCAATACCCCCTGAATCTGTCTTCACACAAACAATCTACCAAAGAACCTATCAGCAAATACCAAATACCACAAATAACTACCTCTGCTTGTTTTTGAGTTTCATTTGGCTCCAATGAACAATGGGTGGATTTGAAGTATGATTTGAAGTATGATTTGAATTATGATTTGAATTATGATTTGAAGTATGATTTGAATGATGATTTAAATTATAATTCAAATGGTTTCAGTACTACAGGGTGCTTGTGTGAATTACTAGTTGCATCATGATTTGAATCATATTATAATTACAATTCAAATTGTGTTAGCAGCAAAGGGCATGGTGATGATTTGAATCAATGTCATCGTGAGGCACCTTTATATTCGAATCAGAAGCAAATGATAGTAGCTGACAGGTCAACCCAGCAAAACTGGGATCCATGCTGAGCTTTAGGCCTAGCTGTCATAGGTATCCTTGAACTTGTCACTGAACCTAAATTAAATCATGTCACAGGCCAATTCTTGTCTGAACTTGCTGAACGAAGGTGCACACCTACAATGAGTGAACTTTCCTTTGGATCAGTACAGTAGTAGATGTAAAACTCTTGTCCAGTTGCTCTTGCAAAAGCCTTCATCATGTTCCAGTTGTAAGCATTGCACACGGAGTTTGTGTTTTACTGTACTATTATGACCAAAAGTTCAGTTGTGTTGACTGTTACGGGATATTTTGGTCAAATCAGGTGTTTGAGAGGTGATATTATGTGTTACATGATGCTGTGCAGCCAAAGGCCACTTCCAAAAATTAGGTTATTATGCTGCTCTGAGCTTGGGCCACATGACAGCATTGTTAAGGTAGGTGTTTGGAACCCTCTAGGCTCTGTTATGTGTTACTAAATGCAAAATCACTGATGTTCAAAGGGGGGCATTATGCATTATGTGAACTTTTGGTTGTACTATGGTATTTTAAGAATTGCAAAATTTGCTCAAATCTTTTCCTCTGGCTTTTGTCTTGATCCCAACACCATCAGATGTTTCTATTCATAAACCTTCCATATCAAAGCCCTTAAGCTATTTATTCTAGATTTTTCTGAGGGCTGCTGAGGGTGTTAGTGAATAGCCACAAAAATACAAGGATATGCAAATGCCCCTGTCATGGAGGGTCACATCTGGCAAAGGTTGGCTTCTACTTCGAGTTCACTCTTGAGTCTTGCTCAAACTACTTTCATCCGTACAGCTCCTCCCTCACAATATCTACACTTGAGGCTAGATGAATGCACTGTTGGAACATAATAATAAATATATCAGTGGTAGTTTTTGGTCCTGGTAGCCTACCTTACATCCATATTGAGTTGTCACACTCTCGCGGTGTATCGTTTTGAGGGTAAAATGATTGTCTTATCATTTCCTCAAAGCTTTAAGCAATATCCACCCAACCGACTCTGTCCCAGTATTTTACTTACTCACTATTGCCTACAAAAATTTGTCGAGCCTCATAAATGACAGGAAAGACTCAGAAATGTGAATTTGCATATCCTTGTTGTTTGCAATTCTTAAAATACCATAGTAATAGTACATTACACTAGAGTCAAGGAAAGTCATTACATAAGAGTGGAAGACCACACCCTTCATACCCACCAACAACCATTTATGTAAGCACTCCATGATTACAAAGCAGACTTATGTGGTAATCAATTTTTTTTAATCACTGCCAGAAACAAACTTTACAGTTTCACTTCATTCAACCAGTTTGTTAATGATTGCCAAGAGAAATCAGAGTGTGAGTCAACAATGTACACATAACTACTTATCTCTATCCCTCTGGTCATAATTGTTGTAGTGAATGCAGTTTCCTGTGATCGGGCTCTTACTTACTGATAAGTGATTTAAATCAATAGAGTAGGTAAACACTATGAGCCAAATTTACTACATCCCGAAAATATTGTTTAGATGAATAGCCACCAACACACACCCATTTCTTTGTATCTGACTTTTTGACAAGTGTGATAAAACAATTAAGATCAAAGGATATTGTTTGAAAATCATTTCTATATGCATTTGCAAGGGGAACATATCTTTTTACTAAAAACCTGTTACCTATGAATTATAAAAATTTAAAATTGCCAAAACAAAGAAGGGGGCTAATTGAATATGTGTATTGCCAAGGAAAAAACCTGTGGAGGATGATTGTTTGAGTGAGAATTCAATGGAAATCAAAATAGAAATACAGTACCTTGAACATAGCCATCTTGATATGTGATGGAAACCACTACTCTAATGTTAGAGTAGTGGTTTCCATCATAAAGTTAACCCAGCACCCAATTGGCTGAGAGCTTGCCCCCAAGAGGCCCTTGGTTCAACTCCGCAAGAAGGCAGAGGCAGAAGGCAGTGCATAAGACCCAAAAGAGGCAGCCAGGTCCCAGACCCAGATCCCAGAGCGTATGAAGTTGACTAAGGAGATACTTAGATGGAAAACCCACTAACGTTAGATACCGGCCTTACAAATAAAAAGGTCATAGGGGGGTTGCTCGGCCAAAATTGGGTTAACTTTATGATGGAAACCACTACTCTAACATTAGAGTAGTGGTTTCCATCAATATGAAGTTATGCTTCCTGAACTGTAGAGACATGATACATCAGCACCTGTATCTAGCACCTGTATCTAGCACCTGTATCTAGCAGAAGCTGGACAATATCTTCATATCCTTTATATATAGCAGCCTGGAGTGCAGTTCCATATTCACCATCTTGAGCATTCACATCTGCACCTGCATCCAGCAGAAGTTGAACAACATTTTTATGTCCATTATATGAAGCAGCCTGGAGTGCATTTTCATATTTACCACCTTGAGCATTAGCATCTGCATCTTCATCCAGCAGAAGCTGAAGAAGCCAAAATTACTTACTTTTGGGTGTGTTATGGGATTTAAAATTTAAAAAAAGGTGTTCATACCCCCCATTATGCGTCACAAATTGAGAAATCAAGAGTTTTTATATCATATAAAAACCAGCAGCTTTGACCTGTGGGTATTTCAACCTGTCCCATGGGTACCTGTATGAACAGGTCAGTCACAGTTCATGGGTCAGGACTTTTTAAGTCAATTACCCACAGGTACAGATCTGGGTTAACCCATGGGTAACCTGTTGCCATCTCTATTTATATGTACCTTGACTGTGAATCAATAGTAGTCCTCTAGTTTTAGTATATAGTTCTGTCAGAATATCTTGACTGGAAAGGATTTATAACAAACTTTTTACATCAGGCTATCCAAAGCTGATGTCGAGAACCAGGTTGATGGTTGGTCCCTTGCAGCAAAATCAGGAACCAGCATACAAGTTTGTTGAATTTCTGATAAAGAAACAATACTCCCAACACAATTACCATTTGAATCAATTTGTTTTGTAATAGACAATAAGCCATGCACAGAGTTCTTGCTACCTGGTGATGGTTTTGTAAACCATTCTACATATGCTAAATGATGTTTTGGCCAGTTATTGGGAGCAACAACTGGCATTTTTAACAAATTGAAAGACTTTTCAGGTAGGCGGAGGATCAACTGAACATGACCCAGACAACAACATAGTAAAGAATTCTGGGTTATTACTTGACAATGAATAGTAATCTAGTAAGAGACTTACCTTCTAAAGAAGCACTGTCTGCATTGTTTGTATTCATTACCACAACTGTGCATCAGGAAAATGGTCCCGGGATAATAATCACTAATTTAGCAATTGATACCGCTAGTACTGGATAGCGGAGGTATTATTTTAGAGAATATCTGTTATTATTCATGTTGGTTTACAGCGTCAATATAATAGCAGACGTAATTCATTGATTAGTGAATATCTGTGACCTAATAGTAGAATTACTTACTCTTAAATTTCGAGTGATTCCATCTTGACTTGTATATATACAGATATCACTCTATTGAAAGTATATTATCTCTCAAAAAAGTTGTAACGGTTGAATGTTGAGCTGTTGAGCTGCCTTGTTACTTGTGCATACTAGTATGCACAGACTTAGAAAAAATTTGTGAAGCTGCCGACCCGGACCGAGAAATTTGAAACTCCGCTTATTAATAGTTCAGTCACACGCGGAACTTCTCTTATGTAGACTACAACATGGCATGCTGTCCTCGACTCTTCCCCCCCCCTCCCCCCATCCCCAGCATTGCTATTGTTTGTTGCAGAAGGCCTTTTCAATTTCCATGGGTTGCCAAGCTACACCGCAAATCATCAGCCAGGTACTGGCCAGGTGGATTTGATCACCTGACTGGCTGCAAATGCCATGTGGATGTCAGTATGCCTCAAGCTGGCATCTACAGGAATCGGCAACTGGGCCCAGTCTGGAGCCATTTCCATGTGAGAGACACCTGCTGGCCCAGCTAGGTGGCATCTGGTTATCTAGATGCATTAAGCTGAACACTGTCGATAATTTGGATGATATCTCAATAAATCCCACATATTGTTTATGGAATAATCACGATTTTATTTCACATTAAATATACAATAAAAAAGTAATGCTACAGCCCCGAGTCATTCATTCACCAAATTCCATTATCCAACAAGGTTCCTCATTCTAACATAAGACTATGAGACCAGTGTGTACACAGCAACCTGCAATGAGGTTTTAATTAGTATAATGAGCATTGCAAGTGAACAAAAAACTCACTCGCAAACATGAACAGGCGGGCCGCTGTATGATTGAATATATCAGTACCTTGAAGAAAATCAAATCAAAAAAGACAAGGGACTCACCATATTTAGAGATTACAATGATCATTGAGTTGCGCTGTATTGTGAAATTAGCACAGTGAGAAATAGCAACCACAGTGAAGACAACGTACTTTGTGACTTTCAAACTCAGTATTGCCAGAACTGAACTCAAGATATCAGTGATTTAACCCAAAAGAAAAAGTGACAGTGATACAGGACTCACCAAAATCAAGAGCAAGTGGAGGTTCAAATTCAACAACGCGTGCGAGAAGGGTGTGGGACAAAACATGAACATTGCATCACGAGACCGTATTGTTCTGGCCGATGCTACCGGCACTTCAAGCAAACTTTCGTTCATTCAAGGTGAAGTTTCATTTCTTTGCTCAGTTGCTCTTGAATCTTGAAATGTTGCCATTAAATTTATGTATAATAGTTTTATCCGACAGATAAATGTGAACCTGTTCTGAACTGGAAATATATTTACGGAGTGTGTAATCAATGTCATTAACCAAGCACGAGAAATTGACCATCCAGCTGGAATGTGAGTGATAATCGAGGCACTGGAATTGAGCTGGACACACCTCCAGCTGGCAAAGCACTGAGGTCCAGGTAAATATATCATTGTTCCTCAGCTTGTAACTAACCGGAACAACCAGCCAAAAAACAATACCCGGTTGAATTGGCGGTGTAGTGGTCCGAGATTTATTGTGCTTTCTTTTTACTTTGACTGGTATTATGTTCTGACTTTCTTTTTATGTACTCAAACCTGCTGGTCAGCCCTTCGAATTTTCACTATAGCAACGTGGCACACTTCTCCCGAACTATCTCTTTGTTGCTGTTGACAATGAATCTCTGTGGGTTGAGTCACCGGTCTTGCCAACAGACAGACTAAGACCTTGTGAGTCTTTCGACCAATTTTTTACTTCATTCTAAACTCATTCTTATGTCATTAGTCAACCTACTCTGTTACTCTGGCGACACGTAGTGCGATGGAAATGGGATTTATGTATATTGTATTTGGGACTCTCGGGGACAGCGTTTAGAATGGGAAACAAGAATAAAACAGTTAATTACCATAAACTTAGTACTGTGTAGTAGTGTAGCCTTTCGAGCAATGTCACTTGGTTTTTTTTCATCTTGGGATTCATCTATACGAGTTATACTGCAGCTATTATAGAGCTGACGTGCAGGTATTTCTCACTATTATGTGTTATTCCTACAGGGGACCGGCTAACATACAGTATTCATCACTATGGTCAATATTACAAGTAATGTGCGCATATTACTGCTAAAATAGTCAAAATTATCCTGAGACCAATTTCCCGATGTGTCAAAACAACCATTTGAGTGGGTTTTGGAAGTCGGTATTGCACAGACAGTTTCCCCTATTACTCCCCCATTTTCTGGTGATTCATTTAATTTCAGACTGTATTTTAAAGCAATGCCAAACATCTAGTGCCTGAATAGGTATTGGAGCATCATGAATTATGGCATGATGTTGGTGTTGTTGAGTCTGAGGGAGTAGGGAATTAAGAAACTCCTTTAGGCAAATCAAGAAGCATGGGATTGAATGGGCATTGGGAATCCAACCTCCCTGAGCATTGACATCTGCTCCTTTGTCCAACAATAGCTTCACTATGACTTCACTCCCTTTATATGAAGCAGCCTGAAGGGCATTGCCAGAGTCACTTTCATAATCATTAACATCAGCAGAAGCTTCACTATGGCTTGTTCCCCTTTTTTTGAAGCAGCCTGAAGGGCATTGCCATGGAAACCCCCTTGAGCATTGACATCTGCTCCTTTCTCTAAGGTTACTACAATTTTGGGTACACTATGTACCCTTGTGTATGATCCTAGGGTATTTACTGGCTCATTGTATGTGAACTTGGTAATTAAAGGAAAACGTCAGATCATAACATGCACCCTATCTCCTTCCGATCCCTTTGTTTTTCCCGATGTCAAAAGTCAGTCAGTGACCATGACTGACTACAAAAGAAACAATTACGAGGCCCTTTAGGGACTCGTCCTTACTAAACTTGACAACAGAAGTTCCCAGGTACTTACCCCATTTAGTATCGGAAAACCCCGAGGGGGCTTGAATCATTATAAGCGCCCTCAGTCTTTCCGAACTGGGCCTCGTATTTGCCACGCGAAGCGATGGCCCACATCTACTTGATGCACAATGAGAAACCCAGAAAGAAAAACAAAACACAAGAGAATCACTGAATCAGCAGTGAGGCCAGTGACAGACAGATGTTATGTCCACAACACATGAGGCACATTGACTGCTGGAACAAACCTCAACAAACCTTATGTCCACTCATAACATCAACCAGGATCCAGAACTGCACCTATGGTGAGTATCTTCCAATTTGCAACACACAGAAGGCAGAGGCTGTTGGGCTTACATTGTTTGTATTGTAGGAGGTGCTTTTGAAACAGAAATCATTAGCAGGACCTCAAATTTTGAGAAAGGCTGATTATTTTAATAGGTTCATTGCAAAACAAATGACTACTATTGTTGATAGGGAAATGTGATTGACAGAGAAGTGTAATCCATTTTTTATCTTTACTTCCAGTACATTTGCAAACTTGGGGATTTTTTGTAATCTAGTTTACACCTATTGGATGCAAAATAAAAAAATCGAAGCTGACCTGATGATGTTGAAGTGGAATAAAAACTGCAATAACACTTCCCTGTCAATTACATTTCCTTGTCAACAATAGTATTGATTGATGATCAGCCAAGACCAACACAAAAGCAATTTAGTACAGCAATGATTAGTCTGACCTTTCAGTGTATGTTTAACAGAAGAACTTAAGTTCTCAGAGTTGATCAAGTCACTTCAACCTGAAATAGTAGAGCAACATAAAATTCCATCACATGTACTAATTTTGGGGACTTAGTCAATGATGAGCACCAATTTGATGTTGGAAATTTGTGTGAGAAATCTCAAAACCACAATCTGGAATAATCTTCAAATTATTTGTGATTGGCAACAACTGGACTTCAAGTTGGCAAGCTGAAAGATTGTATACAGTATGGTATGTATAAGGCAAAGAAAAGTTGCATTGCTATTCCCAGCTGATAAGACATAGAGATAGAGCAAATATGGGAGCATATTCATGGTCAGTTGCATATCCTACAACTTAAAGTGTGCTAACATCCTAGTTTTCATGACCTAAAAACATTCATATCAGATGGGAATATTTTTCAAACTAAGGAATTGAAAAGAAGAGTGACAAGAAAATGAAATCTTACCACTCAAAGATAAACTTCACAGGCACCTTTCTTCAGCAGAAGCTTCACTATGACTTCATTCCCTCTACATGAAGCAGCCTGTAGGACATTGCCATATTCACCTCCTTGAGCATTGACATCTGCTCCTTTCTCCAGCAGAAGCTTCACTATGTCTTCATTCCCTTCATATGAAGCAGCCTGAAGGGCATTACCATAGTGACCTCCTTGAGCATTGACATCTGCTCTGTTCTCCAGCAGAAGTTTCACTATGGCTTTATTCCCTTCATATGAAGCAGCCTGAAGGGCATTGCCATAGTGACCTCCTTGAGCATTAACATCTGCTCCTTTTTCCAGCAGAAGCTTCACTATGGTTTCATTCCCTCTATATGAAGCGGCCTGAAGGGCATTGCGATATTTACCTCCTTGAGCATTGACATCTGCTCCTTTCTCCAGCAGGAGCTTCACTATGCCTTCATTCCCTCTATATGAAGCAGCCTGAAGGACATTGCCATATTCACCTCCTTGAGCATTGACATCTGCTCCTTTCTCCAGCAAAAGCTTTACTGTGGCTTCATTCTTTTGATATGAAGCAGCCTGAAGGGCATTGCAATAGTAACCTTCTTGAGCATTGACATCTGCTCCTTTCTCCAGCAGGAGCTTCACTATGGCTTCACTCCCTCTATATGAAGCAGCCTGAAGGACATTGCCATATTCACCTCCTTGAGCATTGACATCTGCTCCTTTCTCCAGCAGAAGCTTCACTATGCCTTCATTCCCTTCACATGAAGCAGCATGAAGGGCATTGCCATAGTGAGCTCCTTTAGCATTGACATCTGCTCCTTTCTCTAGCAGAAGCCTCACTGAGTCTTCTTCCCTGTGAGATATGGCAGCATGAAGGGCACTGCCATGGTGACCTCCTTCAGCATTGACATTTGCTCCTTTTCTCAGCAGAAGCTCCATTATGGTCTCATTCCATGGCCATTTAGCTGAAACAGCCTGAAGAGGATTGCCATAGTAGCCTCCTTGAGCATTGACATCTGCTCCTTTCTTCAGCAAAAGCTTTACTATGACTTCATTCCCCCCATATGAAGCAGCCTGAAGGGCATTGCCATAGACACCTCCTTGAGCATTGACATCTGCTCCTTTCTCCAGCAGAAGCTTCACTATGCCTTCATTCCCTTCATAAGAAGCAGCCTGAAGGGCATTGCAAAAGTGACCTCCTTGAGCATTGACATCTGCTCCTTTCTCCAGCAGAAGCGTCACTTTACCTTCATTCCCTTCATAAGAAGCAGCCTGAAGGGCATTGCCATAGTAACCTCCTTGAGCATTGACATCTGCTCCTTTCTCCAGCAGAAGCTTCATTATGCCTTCATTGCCTGTGTTATATAAGGCAGTCTGAAGGGCATTGCCATAGTCACCTCCTTGAGCATTGACATCTGATCCTTTCTCCAGCAGAAACTTCACTTTGACTTCATTCCCTTGGAATAAAGCAGTCTGAAGTGCATTGACATAGACACCTTCTTGAGCATTGACATCTGCTCCTTTCTCCAGCAGAAGCTTCACTATGGCTTCATTCCCTTCATATGAAGCAGCATGAAGGGCATTGCCATAGCCACTTCCTTGAGCATTGACATCTGCTCTTTTCTCCAGCAGAAGCTTCACTATGGTTTCATTCCCTCTACATGAAGCAGCCTGAAGGGCATTGCCATAGTAACCTCCTTGAACATTGACATCTGCTCCTTTCTCCAGCAGAAGCTTCACTATGGCTTCATCCCCTCTATATGAAGCAGCCTGAAGGACATTGTCACATTGACCTCCTTGAGCATTGACATCTGCTCCTTTTTCCAGCAGAAGCTTCACTATGCCTTCATTCCTTCCATATGAAGCAGCCTGAAGGGCATTGCCATAGCCACCTCCTTGAGCATTGACATCTGCTCCTTTCTCCAGCAGAAGCTTCACTATGCCTTCATTCCCTTCATATGAAGCAGCCTGAAGGGCACTGCCATATCTACCTCCTTGAGCATTGACATCTGCTCCTTTCTCCAGCAGAAGCTTCACTATGGCTTCATTCCCTCCATATGAAGCAGCCTGAAGGACATTGTCACATTCACCTCCTTGAGCATTGACATCTGCTCCTTTCTCCAGCAGAAGCTTCACTATGCCTTCATTCCCTCCATATGAAGCAGCCTGAAGAGCATTGCCATAGTGACCTCCTTGAGCATTGACATCTGCTCCTTTTTCCAGCAAAAGCTTCACTATGGCTTCATTCCCTCCATATGAAACAGCATGAAGGGCATTGCCATAGTAACCTCCTTGAGCATTGACATCTGCTCCTTTTTCCAACAGAAGCTTCACTATGGCTTCATTCCCCTGACATGAAGCAGCCTGAAGGGCATCACTATAGTGACCCCCTTGAGCATTGACATCTGCTCCTTTCTCCAGCAGAAGCTTCACTATGGCTTCATTCCCTCTATATGAAGCAACCTGAAGAGCATGGCCATAGTAACCTCCTTGGGCATTGACAAATGTTTTTTTACTTAAAACAGGTTTCAACTTGGCTGTTAGCTTTTTATACAGAACAATTAGCCAAGCATTGATGTATTTAGCATTTTGGAAGTTGACACCAGTCTTCCTGTTCTTCAACAGACCCTTTATAATGTTTTCTTTGCCAGTGAAACAAGCATAATATAATGGTTGAGCAATGTCCTTCATTTGCAAATTCTGCTCAACTCCTCTCCATGGCTTATCTGGTTGGTAAACTCTCAACCAATCAATGTAAGCTCCAGCTCCACTCTCCAATAGGGCATAGCAAAGTTTGATTGTCTTTTCACCCAGCTCCTCTATATTCTCTACATGTTCCAACCAATACTTTGCTGCATATTTAGCTAGAGGAAATCTATTGATGTTCACTGGTTCTTCTTCATCTTTCCCATACTGCAACAGATATATAATGCAAGATTGGGCCATGAACTCCTGTGCTAACCTATTACTGATAATAGGATGTAATATAGCCATTGATTTTACCTTCATGATATATTCCTTCACAGAAGGATGTGCCAATTGTAACCCTCTTTCAAGCCTATCTTTCCCATAACTTTCCATGACCTTGATTTGGGTGATAGTCACCAATGTTGAACTTATTATTTTGCTCAATTCATTCTCCAAATTGCTAATACAGTCATGTTTAGAGAAACACTCTTTCTCCACATTGATGCCCATGATATCTCCCACTTGCTCAATGTTCAGTGGCTCAAAAGAAAATGCCACCCATTCCAAGATACACTGAGCTTCATTTTTGTTATCTTGGATATTCATTAAAGCATTGTCATATGTTTCTGTCAAATCATTTGGTAGGTTTATCAATGCTGCCCTAATCTTTTCCTTGTTGACATATCTCTTCAACTCTTGCAGTTGACAATCTACCCACCGAATCCTATATGAAATTACTTTTTCCTGTTCAGAGAATATATGAATAAATATACTTACTGGCCATCAGCTTTCTTAATCAGTGCATCTTTTACTTCACTCTTCAACTCTCCTAATGCACTCTGGCTCCCTCCAATCACCCTTTCTATATGCATTGTTATGTCTACAATCACTTCTTCTTGGTGAAGTAATATCTCCATAAAACCAGTTCCTTTCCATGGAACAGAGAGACGGCTAGTTACAAACACATACACATTATGGATTTTGAGTAGTTCCTGAATGAAAGTGACAGCCTGAGTCTGCTCCTGACATTCATCCATTGCATCAATCACAATGTATGTGACCAAACTGACACCTCTCTTGAGAATGTTCAGAACAACAGTTTGCATGTCACTTAGAGGAATTTGATGCTGTCCCTGTTGTTTCTTGTTATAAAGGTTGTGCAGTTCAGATTGATCATAATATTCATGTATCCCTATGTTTGTCAATAGAGATGAGATCAGCCCCTTGCAAGTTGTTTTGTGTGGGTCTCTTGTATCAAAATAGAAATAGAAAATCATTGTTGGAAAGCTTTCCAGTTCTTTAATAACTGTTGTGCTACATAGATTTCAGTTCAAGTTCATTCTAATCACATCTCCAGAGGTTCACAATACATACCACAGAAAAGTTTTCCCAGAACCTGCTACTCAAATATTATGAGCTCAAATGAAATAGTTTTTGTTCATAAAATCTGCTAAACCTTTTCCTTGCAACCAGAGTAGATTTCCATTCTTCATCCATTTCTTGAATCTTTCATCTTGGATCAACCACAGTCCAGTTCCCTCAGTCATTTTGTCACATGCAGTGACATAGTTTGCAGAAGGGTCTGGTGGATTGATCCATGCTCTGATCTCTTTTACTTTATCACCTAAATAATGGTAAGCATAACATCAGTATCACTCTCTGTGATATTGACATACCTGAAAGTTGATAAATGTTGTGCAAGTGTTGATCTCCAATTACATTATTAATAGTTGAATGGTGGAAAAAATTGTTTTGGGCATTATTGAAAAACCTGCATGTGAGGTCAGTTTATATTCATATTGCATGATTCAGCCAATAGAACAGTTTTACCCAAATTCTGGACTGGTCATACATTTATTTTGATTATAAATGAAAGAGAGCAGTTTGGGCAAAGGTTAGATAAACTCATGCATTAGGTCAATAAAATCATACTTCATATTAATTGGATTATTGCTGTCAGGAGGTTGAGCCCCTGAGCTGTTTATCTAGTCAGCTCAGTAGCCCACAGCTTCAAATGGAATGCAGGAACAGTAGCTACCTGTGCTCAATGTCTGTTTCAGGATTGGTCATGTACCCAAAATGTCTTCTGTGTTGATGTCGCAGCTGGCGAACAAGAAGTTAAGATGATCCAAATGCATGTGACTTGCTATTCATTTGTTGAGAAAATAAGGTTTGCTCACAAAAGATAAGGTTTTCTCGAGTATTGAACTATCGGAATGTTCCGTACACCGCTTGAGGCACATTAAGTTGTTACCGGCGATGTGGAACTCTCCAGCCTTATGGTCACGGATTATGACCACGAAAAAACAAATGTATTTTGCTCTCTGACGTTTGCCACTTCTTTGTACAGCTCCATACCCCAACACTCAACTTTTCCTGACCATCTTATATCATTAAGGATATTGGGCCATCGCTGTGCGTGGCAGGAACGAGGCCGTAAATTGCTGAGTCTCAGCGCTGAGATGGAATGCCGAATTACATCATTCTGAAGAAGAGCCGGCCGTGAGATAAGATTTGAATCAATGCGCTAAGCGATGGGAATAAGTAAGGACGAGTCCTCCTTTCAGTCGGTATTGCCTTTTGCATTAATATCTGCACTCGATGGAAAATCTATCACTATTTGTTTGTATTTGTTTCTCTCCGTGCCTGGTGGGTAAAGGGCAACTTGTGCAGCGCGAAAACTCATCTCATACGGAGTGTACAGTAAGCAGAAGTGTAGATATATCCTTCATGGTAGGTGGGCCGGGCCAAAGGCACAACGATGAGATGTCGAAGGGAGGAAACCTTCATCAATGTCAAGGCTTTACATCATGATTAGTCAAGTTTTGCTTAAACTTGAACCCTGACTTGCCGGGCTCTTCCGGCTTTTTTCGGCCTTGGAAAAACTTGACTAAACACGATGACTACATGCCTGGGCACAGGAGAGACAAATACAAACAAATAGCGAACAATTTTACGTCGAGTGCAGATATTAATGCAAAAGGCAATAATTCAAGCCTTACTCTAACAACATGTTCGGATCTCCGATACTAGACCGTGTCTGCAACGGGAAATATCTAGGCTCCACTCATAAAAATGGAAGTGGGGCCAGTAGAAAATGCTCGTTCGAAGTCAGCCAGACGCAAAAAATAATTGTGACACTGTCACTCCGAGTAGGAGGAGTCTGTCAATAGCGATGGACCGTTGTGATCTTTTTAATCTTCAATCTGCCAGTATCTCAATCACTGCTCCCAAGCCAACAATTTCCTGCTGTTTCCGGTATGTATAAGCCTTCAACAAACACGCTAGGAGGTGACACTGACGGCTCATGAGTGTGACATGTGGTGAGTTATCGACATTTCGGAGATATTGGGACCAGGTGGAGCCTAATAGAAAATAGACCATTTTGAACCAACAAAAAACGGTCGAATTTCCCGTTGCAGATACGGTCTACTACACCTCTTGTTAAAACATGCATCTACATAGCAATGACATATTACAGCTCGGTTCCGAACATGACCATGAGAAGTAGTACGCATGTTGAGAGCATCTGTGAACACTGTACATTGAACAAGTCCTATACAAAGGCCTAGTCTTTTCGACCTACGCAATACAATGGTTTTCGACCCCGGCCCAATCCTTCCTACCCACCAGCAACCTATTACCCTCTTATCTTCCTCATTCAATTCAACCCGACCAACACCTCTCCATCCCCTTCGACTGTCAACAGTCCCACCTCATCCCGCCCACATGCGCATCAACAGTCCCGCCCAACCCATAGCTCTCCACAAAGCCGCCAGCAGTAGTATCCCTCCTCTCCCTATTCACATAGAAACCAGACAATTATTCCCCAGTCTTGATCGACATCTCTCGGGATGGAAATCAAAACACTTGGACAAACGCTCCTTCTTAAGCTCCCAGTCACGTTCGCGTTGACAACGGTCTTGTAGAAACCTTTTGTTGATAAAACATTGCTTGAGTTATAGCTTGCGTGGCGGAAGGTTCACCGAACGACGCAAGACATAGGTTCGGTCGCGATGTGCCCGAGGAAAGAGGAAGAGGTAGGAATAACGAATGAACGCAACTGAGATAGTAGGTAATAGGGAGACAGGGGAGGTCCAAGAGGAATTTTTGTAATCCGAGAGTAGGGATGAGATGTGGAACGTTGTTATCGTGCCAGTTTGGGAAGGACACCGTATGTTAGGCACAGAATAGAATGAAAAGAAGAGGACGCACGGTGGATTCTGAAGGTACTAAGGTCTCGTTCTGAACCAAATTCCCGGGTCCGACCTTGAAGAAAGCCTTTGAACAAGGATACCTAAACAGTAGTGGGAGGAGGATTGCCTGGACGGGATCCCTTGCAATAGCTATGGTCATTCGTGTACTCGTAATCCTACATTTAATTTCTATGGTTGTGGTCAATATTCATTCTTTTTTCTTTGACCAAAAAACAATGTAGACGCACCAGCAAAAACATTACAAAACCTGTGTTCCACAGTGACCACAGACCCAAAACTGCAGAGATCTCGCATAACTCCTGTATCCATCATACCCAGAGTCATTTCGTCCAAGAACCAATTTGGACAGTCCACAATTCCTTGGCTAGACGTTGAGAAAGGCGTCCGATGTCGATGAGCCGGTTCCACTGATCATCGTAAGTGGGCCATAAAGAAGGCGACGTGAGGGAATCAGAGAAAGTAAAGCTAGGGGTGAAGTCGGGTAAGATGATGAGGGTGCTGGATCTGAGAATAGTTATACAGTTTGGGGCTAAGAGATGTCCGCGTTTTAAGGAGGTCGATAATGGCTACAGGTTGTTGACCAACGTTCCTACGAAGTGGACGGTGTATAAGAACAAGAAAAGGAGAAGAGATAAGTCTGGAATTGAAGGACGAACCGTTACCAGATAGTGAGACGGTATCGCTTCTTTGACTTGACATCTAACGCAAAAGCCTCCTTTGTTCCAGTAGTCGAAAGGAAAAGCGGCTAACGAGGCTCGTCATCGACGGGTAGCATCCGAAAAGGGATGAAGGTTTAGAAGACCTCGAGCATGTATAGGTAGTGTTGTGGAATTTTGCTCAGGGCTTCTGACAACCGGTAAAGGAGAGCGGCTTGGTTCAGCCAGGTGTCACCTGCAATGATACACGGAGGAACGCATATTAGAACAGAACAGAGAAGAGGCAAACAGGATAAGCCTGCATGAGAGTCAGACATACGAGCCATGTGTCGAAAGAAACCCTGGTCAGCTACACTTCCGTCCTGGAGATTCTCCAGCAAGAGTGTGGCAATTTAAAAAATGCTTGTCCAGTGCATACTGGTTCGTCGGAGGAAAGCACTGACGATATATTAGTCGGGAACAGTCAATATTGAAGTCACATGACTGTGACCATATTAGAGTTATACAGCAACAGGTTCTTGTAGACATCGATGAGCTAAAGTGAACATCCCGAACGTTACGAGGCCAACTGCGTACTCGGCTCAATCTTTACACCTGTCGTATCATCTTACATTCAAATTCCGTTTTGGATGTTCCCTTGTGTACCCCCCCCCCCCCCCCCCCCCCCCCCCCCCCCCCCCCCCCCCCCCCCCCCACACACCATCTCGGCCCTCAATACTTCTGCGCGACCATGTATAAGAAATGTGCAATTCCATGACATGTTACAGCTCGATCCAGAAGCTGTATTACTCGTGATAAGAGCCACCACTGTGTCAGAGTTTAAATTCCAACAGCCCAACCATACCCAACATTTTCAATTCAAACGCAAAGACAATAAATAGTTCTCACTCTCAACCCAAGCCTCCTACACCAGCCAGCGGGGACCCTTACTCTTCACCCTCTCCATTCAATTCAACCCAACCAACATCTCCTCTCTATCCCCCTCAACCGTCAAAAATCTCACTTCGTCTCCCACCTCTACATCAACAACCCCTTCCAACCCACACCTCTCCACAAAACCACCAGCAACACCCTTCCTCTCCCCATTCACATACCCCACAAACTCATCCAGCGGACAACTACTCCCAGGTCCTGATCGACATCTCGGAATAGGTATCACAGCTTCGTTAGCTAACACCCGAATGAACACTTCTTCTTCTTTTTCCCGAGTCCCAGTCGTGTTGACGTTGACAACAGTCCCACCGAGAACGTTGGCTTGATGAAATACTCCTTGAGTCATAGCTTGTTCAGAGGTAGGTCCACCAATGACGCAGGACATACGTTCGATAGCAACGTTACCGAGAAAAGATACGAGATGGGATGAACGGAACTCTCGGGCTGGTAGGGGTGGACGATGAGTGATAGGGAGTGGAGATGCTTGAGATGAGTTCCATAGACCGAGAGCGGAGATGAGAGGTGGGATGTTGTTATCGTGCTAGTTTTTGAGGGAGGGAAATAATGTTAGACATAGGCCAGGTTAGAGTGAACGAACAGAACGTACGGTAAACCCCATGATAAGCGGAGGAGGTACAAGGGTACCGTTCTTGACTGTATTCCCAGGTCCAACTTCGAAAAGGTCCGTAACGGCTTTGAGCCAAGGAAATCCAACGGTAGCGGAAAGAGGGTTTCCTGGTCCAGAGCCGTAGTAATAGTTCAAATCATGCGCGTATTCGTAGTCGAGCCATTCGTTTTCTTTTCAAGTTATAATCAGTATGCATTTCCTTTTTGAAGCGAACGAAATGGCTGAACGCACCAGTAAAAATATCACAAAACCTATGATCCCCACTCACTTCAAACCCAAACCCACAAAGATCCTGCATAACACCTATATCCGTCGTATCCAGAACCAACCCATCTAAGAACCGATTCAGCCGGTCCGCAATCCCTTGTCGAAATGTCGAACGGAACGAGTCGGACGTCGACGAGCCGTTTCCACTGAAAATACCGTAAGCGGGGCAGGAAGAGGACGGTGTAAGAGAGTCAGCGAAAGTAGTGTTGGTGGTGGAGTCAGGTAAGACGATGAGAGTCCCGCGGTTGAGGGAAGGAGTGGTAAGGTAGTTCCCTGCTGAGAGGTATCCACGAGTGAAGTAGGTCGCGGTATCAACTACACGTTGTTGCCAGGCGGTCCTGTAAGTAAAATTTCTGTAAGAATAAGAAGAAAAGAAAAGAAGAGAGCAGTACAGAATATGGAAGGACATACCAAACAGTGATATTTTCGCCGCCTTTCGTAAAACCATACCGTTTCCTCAACTTAACACCCAACGCGAAAGCCTCTCCCGCTCCAGTAGACGACAGAAACAGCGGTTGATGAGGCTCGTCATCGATGGGCAACGTCCAAAAAGGAATGAAGCTCAAAGGACCTCGAGCTGTGTAGCTAGCGTTTTGGAATTTAGCAAAAAGGTTCTCCCAACCGGTGAAGGAACCTGGTTCAGGGTATCGTCTGCAGTAATATGATAACGAACATATATCAGAATATGGCGAAAAATATTATGTGTTGGTACTCACGAGCCATGCCGAAGGAACCAAGCCGCCTGGTCAACTACGCATCCGTCTGGAACCGTAGAAGGTACACCAGCAAGAGGTGGAGCGACAAAGTACGGAGAAGCGGGTCCAGAATGGTGGAGAGGGTCGAATTGTTCCGCTGTGACAGAGCTGGCGCCTACCAGCAACACGACGAAGGATGACAGCAAATTACGCCGAAATGCTTTTGAGTGCATGTTCCTAGTGGTCTGTGAGCTGAAGAGAAGCGCTGAAAGCGCTTCGTAGTAGTGTTCTGGGTTAAATACCTTTCATTGGACTCTGAAATTACTTGTTGATAAAATTGAAGCTGGTCATAAGGCAAGGCACGCACGACGCGCTTATTTTCAGACCCGTCATCCGAGCAACGTTGGTCGACAGAAATCAAAAAAAACTGGGTAGAAAAGTTTTGACCACCCCTTTCAAGGCTTACAGGAGCTTCACTGCTTCAGCCTGAGTCCTTCTTTATGATAACATCGATGATTTTGCGACGATGTCAACGAAGAAAGAGGAGGATTTGTAGAAAGGGCCGAAGATGATGGTAGTCGATGAGAATAAGCATCTCGTTTTGGTTCGGACTTTTGCCGCGACAGGCAAAAACGCTACAAGCACTGGCACAATCAAAAACCACTCGGACCACCTCAGGTTCCTCTTATACTTGTACACAAAGGCGAGGACTTGTTAGTGCACTTTTCACCTGTAAGTATTCCAGTATTTTTTTTTTGGCAGCTTTCTAAACTCCATTTCACTGTTACGAGACTAATCTTCATAGGTCTAGATCTCCAGTCAAGTTTTTTCTGAACATATGAAAGGATTTTTTTACTATTCCAGGTGTTTCTTACACTTGACTATCTAAGTCTGCTCTGGACTCGACCAACGTTGTTGTTGCAGTTCTTATGCGGCGGCCGCAGAACAAAAACTGCTCATTCTTTCGCAATGTCAACAAAGTTCAACCCTCAACGATCCGGGATTTCCTGTGCGACCCTTATCTCCCGTGAAGGAATAACTAGCTAACTAGTCGAAACCCAACACAACAGCAGTTCAGTCCGGGCTAAGACATCCACCTCAGCCCAGCCTGAGGCCGCCAGACGACACGACACGACACGACACGATGACGGTATCCGTCCCATGAAGTAAAGACCCTTTGGAGTATGGTCGGGGACTTTCGTGAATTGACGAACGTATATCAAATACGATGTTTTTTTAGAAGGTCAAAAAAAGGGACAGGGGGGCAGGTACCCGCAAGAAATCATTACGTTCGAGGGTCAAATGTTCCAACATCATCATCAAACGTTTTCCGTATAGGATCAATCACTTTTCTGGAATTTGCAATTCTCGGGGAAAAAAGGTTGAGCAGTGAGCGCTTGAGCACTGATTACCCAATGGATCCTTGATCTAGGTTATCCTATCCTCTACCCTATCCTATCTTATCCCAGGGGACATGGTTTTGGATCCCTTGGATTCTGGAAAAGGGCAGGAATGGGTGAGTAATTTCAAGTTGTAATACAAGACCCAGACTCATTGCTCGATCCCGTCATTCAACGCCGTTGCAGAGTGTATCAATACTATCATATTATCGTGCTTAGTGATGACTCCAAGCCAAATTCCTCGCTCTCGGATCCTTCAGGACACATATCGACCCGAAAAGACCTGAAAAGGTGAAATGAACATCTATTATCCCGTGCTCATGCTCAATCCAAAGATTGCGACATCAAGCCAAATCTTTGGCTCAAAGAAGTTAATCAAGAAGGGAAGAGAGAAGGAAAAGAAAACATCAGACATTCACGTACTTTCTATCAGGATTTTCTTCATCTTCACAAAGCGGTTCCGAATGACCGTAGGTAGATTCGCATGCTCTTGGAGCTGCCGTGAACAAAAAAGAAGATTACTTACTTTAACTCAGAAGGTTCGTTCCAAGACTCAAGAGATAGAAGGAAGAAGAACTCAAAGGACGAAGTTAGTGGTGGGGGAAAGTCCTTTTCACAGGTACTACTTCTTCCATTGGCTTGAATGGACTTCGCATGATGCAGGTGGATCTGCTGTGAATTCGATTAATTGATCCAGGTCCGCAGATATTGGGAATGAATACGGAGCTATACGGAGCCGCTAATTCGGTCATTTGCTAAATGAAAAAAGCGCGATGGTCGTGAGGACTAGGACCAAGGAAGATAGATTGCTAGTAGGAATTCGAAGGAGAAGAAAGTTTGTTGGTGATGTTTTCGTTCAACGTTCTGGTGAGGTCCATTGGTCTGGTGTGCACGAAAACTGATAGTAGGACGCCAGCTGTCCAATTCCACCTATTCGTTCGAGAAAACGAAGACATTTCAATTTCGCGGTGATGTCGCGGGTGGTTTTTGCAATGACGGTGGTGTCGCGGTGGTGTTCAACATATGGGCGGGTTCCTGTCAATGTTGTAATTCTCCGTGGTGTCGAAGAGATATCTTGTTAGGAAGGTGACTGTCCAGTTGGATTTATTCGTGATGAAGATACATACTTACCCATGGCCAGAGTTCAGACAATGTACGTCAATAAACCTTCTTCGAATCTCACAAGCTTGTACGTTTAACCCCGGTATGTGCTATCATTATCCAGTCATCGTCGTTGGATTTATCTTCTTCAACCCAAACCGGTGTTTGGAAGACGCGAGTACCTAGGCACAAACTTATGCATGCAACACGCTGCCTCGTCGTATCTCAGTTGCAAGACCGAACTTTCTTATTGACTTGTTCTATCTATCTTTTCTCTTCCATTCACTCTGCTTAATGTGTCAATGATATGCTCAAGGATTTCCCCTTTCTACCGAGATGAAGCAGGTGATTTCTATTCCTTGTCTATCTTCGCAGAATTAACTCCTCGAGTGTCCTGCTCTGCGGGTATATCCAGACTAAGTACT
>ML179369.1:10113-110383 GCA_004369135.1 Dendrothele bispora CBS 962.96
GTAAACTCTAGTGCTGGTCAAGCTGTCCCATGCTTTTGGGAGGCACCTCTGTCATAAGGAGTTTTTGATGAACCCATTTTTACCAAGGTGAACTAGCCTCACTGTCACGTGCACTGAGCTTGTTTGCTGAGCCAATGTCTGTTTACCCTTCTGTCTACTTACTCTACATTCTTACTTTACTTTCCCTATGCAGCACTGTTTCCATTCTTTGATCCTTCATTCCATTCTCCTTTTTTTGCCTCTTTTCCTTCCCCCCTCCCCCTGTTTTCCCTTTCCCTTTGTGCCTTTGTGGGCAATTCCTCATCCTTGACACTTCTTCAGCACGAAGATAGTGAACTCCGCCGGACTTGTCCTAAAAAAGTATTAACCATTTTCGATTTCCGCCGGACTTATCCGAGTGGGCGAGCACACTGGCTCGGTTGTAGTGAGGTGCCGACATCCGATGATCTTGTGGTCGTGAACATATGCGCCCTTCCCACGGGTCTGGACGTCGTTGTAAGTTAACTCGGCCTTTATAGGCCTCGTAATACGGCTAGGGATCTAAAAATTAATCTGTGTCGCCGGGCTCACGATAGTCACGGAGACTTCTTGACATCGAATCATTCCAGATGTTGATTGCAAGATGTCGTATTTGGGGTTAATGATTATCCTCAGCGGCTCATCAGACGACCACATGTGAGTTATAGAAACCATAGGCTTACTACAAGCCTATGTCATCTTTCTGGAAGAATGTATTTTGGTTGCATCTCTGCCTTCTACCACCACAGACACTTAGACAAACGCACTCTCAATGTCGCTTGATCGTACTGACTCGGATGATGGATACAACTTGGGTACCGCTGGTCTTGCACCTGGTGGAAACCCTCAGGCTCCTGTGTCCAGGGATAGCAATAAGTGTTCGAACACTGCCCGGAACCGCCCACAGAGTACTGTTAGCTCTAACAGGGAAGAACCCCGGGGCACCTCCATGCCCGTACCACTTGGCGCTTCTGCTTCTGCGGCAGCTAGTCTTCCTGATTCCGCACTAGCTAGTCATTCCGCTCACGAAAGTAACCGTCAACATAATAATATGTCTTCCGATCACGAAAGTGCCAATGACCAGAAACGAGTCAACAATACCGGGGGTTTTACCCAAGCCGCTCGTCAAAAGCGGTCCAACAAGCACCCGCTTCTAGGTCAGCGCCAGGCGTTCACAGGTAACTTAGAATTCCTCAAAAATCAATTTGCACTGAATAGTCATATAGGACTGGGTGAAACATATGATTATACTGAAATATTTGAAGAAGATGAACCATACACGGAGATGGGCCCTAGTGCAAGAGTTTGGAAGGTGTACAATCAAGAGGTCATCAGGATTGATTCAGATAGGATTGAAGATTGGAGGGATGGATTAGACTCTCTTCTAGTTTTTGTATGTAAATCTTATTTTATTGCTTTTATACTCTACTAATTCTAACATGGGATTGAGGCTGCACTATTCTCTGCCGTTATAACAACTTTTGTTGTCCAAACATCTGAAAGACTTCGGCCAGACTGGGGTGAAGTGACTGCAAATCTTTTGGTGGAACTCATTGCTGTCCAACGTGCCAGATTCAATGGAAATTCAGTTGATTCTATTCCCTCATCCCAGCTCAGTCCTTCCTCTGCATTCATTCCTCGTCCTCTTGATGTGACCATCAATGCACTCTGGTTCTTCAGTCTTGCTCTCAGTCTTTCTACTGCTCTTGCTGCAATCATGTGCAAGCAGTGGATCCATCAGTACACCATCATGCCCTCTACTGGCTCCCTTAAGGAGAGAGTACAAGTCCACCATTTCCGATTCATGGGTCTGGAGAAGTGGCATGTGGCTGGTATCATTGGTCTCCTTCCTACATTTGTGCACCTCTCATTGGCTGTATTCTTTGTGGGACTCACAATATTTCTCCATGATCTCAGCCTACTCATTGGAATAATTGTGGACTTGGTCATATTTCTCACCATTGGGTCATATACCACTGTGAATCTTCTTCCAGTTTGGTTTACAGATTGTCCATATAAAACACCTTTGACATCATATGCCTTCCCTGCCATCTGGGGTCTTTATCATGTAGTTGGGAAGTCTCTTCACAAGGAGACATCACTTGTTGCTGCTGAGAAGAGCACCACCAGCCAGGGACAAGATATTAACTTTGACATATTGTCATGGTTGATGACATTCTCATCTAACAGCTCTGTCAAATCCACTGCTATGGAGGCACTTGGCAATCTTCCACCCTGTCAAATCTCCAAATTGAAGAACAAGCTCCCATCAGACTTTAAACTAGAAGAGACTTTACATCATCATGCTCTTCTGTCCACTAGTGCATCAGAAAGCTCATATGGGCGAGCAATTCGTGCTCTTGTCCGTGTGATGAAGCTTAACTCTCATTCAAATCCCTATCAAGAACTCTTCCCACTTCCTCACTCATCAATACCTTTAATCTTGAAGCCACAATCTGATATCATCAACCCCTACTGGTCTGGTGTAAAGGGCATTTCTTGGCAGCTTCTGCTCAACAAAATTGTGCAAGCACTGGAGAAGGGAGAAGATGGATTCAGATGTGAACCTCTACTCTGGTGCTTTTATTTTGATTTCTTGGAAATAACTCGACCCAAAAATTTCCTACATGAACACTCTGAAAAATTGGGCAAAGATATATTTTGGAAAATGGCTCAATCAGTTTCCTCTGCCATTTCTATTGATGGAATCAACAGAGCCAGTTCCTATGAGGAGTTGAAGTGGACACAATTCATGTTGGGTCTACCAACAAATCTTAATGAATCCCAAAAATTTGGTTTTAAAGAAATGACCAGTCCATATACCATTTGGGAATTCTTTGGGACCTACCCAGCCCCCTTTCTTGTTCTACACATCTTACCAGTGTTGAAGGAGGCTTATGATGACTTGATTCCCCCATCCCCTCTCGTCAAGGAAGACTTGAAGTCTTTCTTGACTGATATCCCAGATTATTTGCATCTTTTACATTATGCTGCTGTCACTCCAGTAGCTTGGACAAGTTATTCAGGTGCTCCATCTGCTGCTACATCTAAATTGATAAAGCTTGCATCAGCAGAGGGTGAGGGGGACCAGAAAAAGGCACTTGAGGTCCTTTCTATCAACTGGACTTGGATTCTCCTTTCTCCAGATCTTTCTGATGATGACTTGATGCGAAACTGGGATACAATGGAAGACCTACTTGACAAATCATTTGACACTCTGCACAGTTCTGGCAAAGACCCTATGGAGTTAATTGCCAAGGTTGTAATCCGTGGTATAGCAGCTGCAACCCGCATTTCAGATTCCAGCAAGGCAGAGGAGCTTGCATGGAGATGCTTCGACATTATGTCGCGAAAACTGGATTTGTTCCTCACAGAACATCCTCAGTGGATCCCCCCTCTCTGGAAGACACTGACTGAGCAAAAAATACTCAGTCTCAGTGTCGAACCCATGACTCAATGGGAGACAACGTTTTACTTATATCAAGTACAGCAAAAGTACTTGGCCGGGTTAGCACCACCGCAAAAAAAAAGTTTGAGTGAAGGTGAAGAAGTTTTCAGGGAGGAGGCTATTGCATATATCTCAGGGGAGGAAACAGAACCTCTTAATTCTCTTTTGAGGAGTGCATTCTTCGAGTATGGTGACACTCTACGTTGATTTTCGGACTTACAGGAATCATTGCGAAGTTTGGAATGGCTTGCTCAACTCAAAAACTCCGAGGACGAGCACGTGAATCAGATTCCTAAAGAGAAGTGGCTACCTTGTTTGAAGCAGGTGGAGAGTAAACTTGAGCAAGAAGGACTGCGGGAAAAGGGATTTCTCAAAGAGAGATTTGAACTCAAAATTCTGAGGGATTTCCGAGTATCTATTGAGCATGGATTTCCTGCCAAGGATACTACATTGGTAAGTTTTCTCCTATTTCTGTACTAGCTTATACGTATATGCGACTCAACAATCTGTACATAGCTTCTGAGTCAACAAGCACCCGTCTCGCAACCCCCAAGACCACAAGAACTCATGAATAAACGTTTCACGTTCCGACTTCCGTCACCTCTCAAACGAACATGGAGGATACTGAGACGCACACCGGATGATCCCACGAGAAATGATGATTTAGAGGCGGGAAGATCATCCATCGAGAGGAAGTCGATGTCGACACAGCCTCAGAATGGGAGCGACGATAATTTGATGGGGCAGATGGAAGGAGGATCGGGCATGGGAGGTCCAGCGGTTGATAGTCGAGAAGGATTGATAGACGGTCTATCAAACGAGAACGCACCTCCCGCTGAGACCGTTCACAACACAACACAGTCGGACGAATGCGTAGTCGAAGCTAGAACGGAGCATGCAGATGAATCGGGCCGTTTTGGCCAAGACGAGGCTCATCACACTACCAGTCTACACGGAGCTCAGTGTACGGATGATGATTCTATTCATCTAGTACCGTTGTAGAAGTGATGACAAAACACTTAATCTGATCTATTCATGTATTGAATGAGACGGATCTATAAAGTTTTATGGTCAAAGTTACTATACACTGGGGAAAGATATTATGTTGATATCACAAGTTCAAGCATATTGATAAAATGCTAAGCTTTGCTAATAAGTGAAAATCTGCATTTTGTCAAAACTAGGGATCAAATCAAACGAATTGTGTCCTTTGGAGCTTTTACAAGTTTGATGTATTTCTATTCTGATTATTAATGTTAGAAAAGCTTTTCTACTATGCAGGTTTCTAACTCTTTCAGAGTCATGTTTAGCTTCAATTTAAAGATTTCAGATTGAAAGAAGTCCAAATGGTCTACTAGTACTTATACTACTCAAGCCCTGGTTCTTTGAGACAGAATGAATTAGAAATGAGCATGTGCCACACTCCATTTTGGATGTCAAAGCGGCCAGCTCCAGTGGACTGGAGTTCAAAAATGTCACACTCAAAGTGGACTGAACTCTTCCTCATTATGCTACGGTATGCTTACCACAAGATATTGCACCTGCAATAGAGTCTCAAGGAATTGTCTTCAGGGAACAGACAGTAAAGTCATGTTTTGAATTAGAGCAACAAAAAAGACAGAGTCATACCAGAGAAACAAATTCTACATTACTGACTCTACTCATAATTGTCTCAATGTAGCTTCATAAAGTTGTGCTCTCTCTGTTTTGTTACATGTAATGTGTACATCAAAAGAATGAAATTCCTTTTTTTTCAATTAATTACACTCCCAATGAAAACAGACTCGGAGATACACACCGAAGGACAACTGGAACTGCAAAAATTTCGGAGACTAGTTTAGTACGCATATGAGTAATTATGGAATTAAATAAGTCATTTATACGTTAAAACTATGTAGAAACAATAAAGCTGAACCCTTCATGGCACTGGAAATGAAAGATGGACATTGCGAGTCAGTCCGTCTCTTCGATCTTTACTAGTAGCTACATCTGTTGTCATTTTTTGACAGAATGTACAAACGTATTGGGTACAATTGATGAGAAATTAATCTTTCAACTTGAATGCGGCAGATTTAACATTTTATTCTAAGGGTTCGAGATCTACTGAAAGATATCGATAATAAGTACTTTTGATTTCTGATCTAAGTACATTCCATATCCAGGAAAGCTGATAGTCGAGTATACCTGATCTTGTGAATGAGTTATGTACTTTTATTCCAAGACAAGGGTTGAACCAAGGTAAGATCCAGTTCAAGTAAGGAATTGTTCACCGATGATATAGAGGATTTTTTGTACTAATTTACGTCAAGATTTACCGACCACTATGGGTATATGCGTCTATAGCTAGAGGGTGGACAGATAGAGACACAAGAGAAACACTGACAACTCATTTTGCGTGCGGTGTGTCTGATATCAGACTCGGTAATAGTCAATAATACTGAAAGGGAGAAATAGCCGTTGTACGCGATAGAATTCCACCAAAATATGGAAATAATGAATGCAAAGACAACGGGAGAGAGAGAAAAAGAGGAAACGGCCTAGATCCACGTATGAATAAGTAAGTATTATCCTAGGATATCTGTATCCGTATCAGTCAACCCTCACCCCTTTGAGGATCCGAATCACTCACTTACGCCTTAGGTTGTTCCCCTTCACCTGAAAAAACACTTACCCGCCTCCGCCGTAAGATGTACTTTCACAAGCAAGCAACATGATAAAACGGTATGGTCGAACAAAGTTGTGAGAATCCCGATCTGTCGCACATCGCCGCTATCCTTCCTGCCAGACTGTTCTTAAAAGCCATCATCGTAAGAGACGATTCTAGATTACTATAAAATGTCTGGTTTACACGTCAAGTCAGGTCAGCACACATGGCGTCGGGCAATAAGGAGGAGGATAAATGGAAAGAGGAGTGTGAGAAGAAGAATGAGACTCGCCAGTGATACGAGGTATAGCAGAAAATATTGGATGAGTGAGTGATAAGCACAGAGTTTGAAGAGACAGTGAGCTCGGTTCTTCATTCTCTTCCTCCCACTCTACTCCTTCTTCTACCCATCTATCTACCACACCTTCCCGATTCCTACCCACCTGACTATTAAGAAATCACTACCAATGAACTATTCTCATATGGTTTGATGAGATACCCCGCAAACTTTGCGTAACGAGATACCTCTGTAATGATAAAGGCAATGCATACAATCAACGATAACGGCCAGAGCGCTTGTTTCGATGGTGAGGTGGACGAGAGTTAAGAGTAGGTGCAGGATACAAGTTGTTTCGGAGAGTCTCGATGGATAAATTCTTAGCGCGGAGGAGCGAGAGAGATGAGAGATAGAAGGAACGAGGATTGCTCAAAAAGAACAGGAAAGAGAGGGAGGGAAAGAAGAGTACACGGTACAAAGAAAGCAACCGGATAAGACCACAATAAGACGATAACGTACCGTTTCCTTGACCGAATTTCAACGTCAAGCCTACACCTCGACTTCACCTCAACAATCCTGTGAGACTCGCCCTCAATTCTATCAGTCCCACCTCCCGCGTTCCTGAAATCACTCGCTAAAACCCTATAGTTTATCCCTCTGTTCCAGTGAGTCGAAGGGTATGGTCGGTTTGTTTTATAACGTCAGAGGACAGCTGAACGACGGCCGTATTGTCTTTGACTAACGGTAGCAGTTTCACTTCGATGAGGGAGGAAAGAAGAAAGAACACACAGTTACACATCCCTCAACACTGATAAACGCCCACCTTTTCTCGTTATAAGGATCCTTCAGCTGTAAAAGGTCGTGTACGTTTTGCACTTGAAGACGTCGTTGGGAGTTGACACAAATGCAGAGGGTTCTATGAGCGGGACGGGTCGAGTTATTCGAGTTTGGTTTATTAAAGGGAGGAAACATCAGTTGTATATGCGAGTCCATTTTGTCATTTCCAAAGCCGATGGATCAGGAAGGGAAGGAAGTAACGGGAATCTTTGGGGAAGACGGAGAGAGGAGCATATATGCACAAAGTTGGAGGAGAGGACACGACACTGGAGTTGTCAATTCAATTCAATTCTAGACAGATGAGTCAAAAAGACGTTGACGGAGCGAAGCTCATTGAAAGAGACAGACCTGTTCGTCAGAAGAAGAGTGGATGACATCACAATCTGCTATTCATCGAGTGTCCAATCCATATCCCTCGTAGCTCCTTCCACTACTCTTGGCACTGATTGTCCTTCACTACCGAGTCCGGTCTCGTAGAACCTACACTGTAGGTACTATAGGTTGACTCGGGTCTACACACGCTCCTGGTAGTGCTACACCTGTAGTTCGTCCTCTCAGTACAGCATAGAAGCTCCAGACTATCCATCATCCCATCTCGACTTTTATGGTACAGGTGGTGGTAGTGGAATAGATGGGGACCAAGTACGAGAGTGGGTTTGGGGTTGAGAACGAATGTCACGAGCGCGAACTTGAACTTGAGGTCGATATCGCTGGTGGAACCGAACGGTGAATGGAAACCGGGGTAATATGAATGTTAGTCGGAGGAGCAGGAAAGGATTCGAGCAGCAGGGAGACGCTGCTCATCGTCGCTGACGGTGAGGAGGAAAAAGTTAAAGCCTAAGGTAAACAAGAGTAAATAGGGTCTTGCTTGAATTATCAACCTTGCTTTCTGTTACTGTCTCTTTGATCTTGGCCAAGGAGGTTGCACATGATGCATGATGCATAATATCTTGGTTTTTGCCATTCTGTATCCTTCCAAGGACCTTTATTTCTCGTGATAAACTGCCATCATTGACGAAAAAACTCAGCTTTCCAAGCGCTCGATATCGCTGCTCATGTTGGAGATGTCTCATGCGTACTCAAGGTATGAATATGATAACTATTAGATTAAGATATACGTAGGGATAATGTAGAACGTCCATTGACTTCGAGGGCAACAATTAATCAAGTAATTAGTTTGAATCTTACAAAACATCAATTTGATTTTTTCTTTTAGTTTCTTGAAAATTAGTTGGCCGTTCAAGTTGCACTGTTGATTGCAGAGGGTGCCCGACTCTTAACCATGAAGTTCAAACTTGAGTATTATCGGTCACACGCCGTAAGGAGAATGGTATAAGTAAGTACTGGACGAATTACTATGCTACATAACCCCGAACCGGAGTCAATCATGCGTACATATACTTCTAGACTCTTTGAAGAATCAAAACTTATATGTAACCGTACTTTTTTAAAACTTGTTTTGTACGGCGTCATCACGTTGGCTAATGACCGCAGCCCAGGAAGGCAACACCCACTGGCACCATCAATCATGCTATATCTTTTATCAAGGTCGAGCACCGAGGTTGCGGAACCCTTCTATTTACCGTTTCAACACACAGAGTCTTCCTCAATGCTCTAAAATGGAATGGACCCGTCTCACAGACGAACTACTTCTATTACATCAACGGAGCATCTCGGAACATCTCAATACTTAGTCCTCATAATCTCGGATACTTATTATTTCTTTGCGTGCTTTACTTGGAATAAATAGACTTACCTTCCCCAGCTTCCTGTCTCCTAACAGATGTCCTTGGTCGACCGTATGCATAATTTCTACTCACTATTCTGGAACAACTAATCTTGGTGATGCTTAAACATCCTAGTATTCTATAATAACACGGAAGTTCTAATTGAGGATGTATGTATATCCACATAACGGTAATGAGGCTTCAGAAGTCACCACCGAAGCCGCCAACATAGAAGGGCATTGGCTCCGAACAACATGGTCCCTCATTCAGTAGACTTTCGTATCAACAACCTGCAGATCTAGAACGTCCAGTGCTAAGCGCTGACCGATTGGCGCCTGGCTCATCTAGAGCGCTCGGCTCCAAGACTGCGAACAAGTAAGGCCCGGGCGAAGAGTCCACAGCTTCTGGTAGCCACGATAGTCACGGAGGTGATCATCTTTGTATTGATTTTGATAGTACTACGGCTATTCCAGCTGTTCTTGTATGTAGCGTAAATGATCCTTTGTGGCCGATGAGGTCAATCAGATGATCACATGTGAGTCGCCCTTCTACAGGAGTGTTCGCAACGTGTTTTGAGAACGTTGCGTCTCTACCTTCTACTACGACAGACCTCAATCCGAAAGTACTCCCAATGTCTGTTGATCGTACTGGCTCAAACGCAAATAACCCGGATACTGCTAGTCTTGCCTCTGTCGAAAGCCCTCTTGTGGCCAGCTCTGTGCCTAGCCTTTCCACGTCTACACATGCTAGTCCGACTTCCATCTCAGATGACCCTCCTGGTTCTGCACCAGCTAGTCCTTCCATTTCTGCACCAGTCGGTCCTTCCGTTACCGCACAAGCCAGCCACTCCGTTTCTGCACTTCCTTCCATTTCCACGCCAGTTGCCGGCCTTTCCGTTTCCACCCCAGCTGCCGGCACTTCAGTTTCCACGCCAGTTGCCGGTCCTTCCGTTTCCACACCAGTTGCCGGCCCTGCTTTTTCCGCATCAACCGGCCCTTCCATTTGTGCCCCTGCTATGCCTTCCGCACATGAAGATAACCATCCAAATAACACTCCACCTTCCAATAACAAGAATGCCGATGACCAGGAACTGCTAGTCGACATTGTCGAGGAAGTTATCCAAAGAGTGCGGAAGCAGCGGCCCAGGAGACACCCACTTCTAGGCCAGCGTCAGGCGCCATTCACAGGTAACTTAGAATCCTTCAAAAATCAATATTTGCATTAAATACTAGTCATATAGGAGCGGCCGAAACATATGACTATACTCAGATATTTGAAGAAGATGAACCGTACACAGAAATGGGTCCTAGTGCAAGAGTTTGGAAGGTGTACAATCAAGAGGTTATCAGGATTGATACAGACAGAATCGAAGATTGGAGGGATGGATTAGATTCTCTTCTAGTTTTTGTGTGTAAATCTTATTTTATTCCTTTCAGACTCTGCTAATTATAACATGGGATTTAGGCTGCACTATTCTCTGCTGTTATTACCACTTTTGTTGTTCAGACATCCACAAACCTTCAGCCAGACTGGGGAGAGGTGACTGCAAATCTCTTAGTAGAGCTTATTCTTGTCCAACGTGCTGGATTCAATGGAACTTCAGTCAATTCCATTCCTCCATCCCAGCTCACTCCTTTCTCTACATTCACTCCTCGTCCATTGGATGTGGCCATCAATGCACTTTGGTTCTTCAGTCTTGCTGTCAGTCTTTCTGTTGCTCTTGCTGCAATTGTCTGCAAGCAGTGGATCCATCAGTACACCATCATGCCCTCTACTGGCTCCCTGAAGGAGAGAGTACAAGTCCGCCATTTCCGATTCATAGGTCTGGAGAAGTGGCATGTGGCTGGTATCATTGGTCTCCTTCCCACATTTGTGCACCTTTCATTGGGTGTATTCTTTGTGGGGCTCATCATCTTCCTTCATGACCTCAGCCTCATCATTGGAATAATTGTGGATATTGTGGTAGTCCTCACCATTGGGTCATACACTGTTGTGAATTTCCTCCCAGTTTGGTATACAGACTGCCCATATAAAACACCTTTGACATCATATGCCTTTCATGCTGTCTGGACTCTTTATCATATAATTGGGAAATCTTTTCACAAGGAGACATCACTTTTTGCTGTTGAGAAGAGTACCACCATCAGTCAGGGACCACATATTGCCTGTGACATCTTGTCATGGTTAATGACATCCTCTTCGAACAACTCTGTCCAATCCATTGTTATGGAAGCACTAAGCAATCTTCCACCCTGCCAAATATCCACATTCAAGGAGAAGCTCCCATCTGAAGATTTTGAGCTGAAAAAGACTTTACATCAGCATACTCTTCAGTCCACTAGTGCACCAGAAAGCTCATATGTGCGAGCCATCCGGGCTCTTGTCCGTGTAATGGAGGTTAATTCTCGTCCAAACCCCTATCAAAAACTCTTCCCACTTCCTGACCCATCAATGCCTCTAGTTTTGAAACCACAGTCTGGTATTATTGACCAGTACTTCTCTTTTTGGAAAGGCCCTTCTTGGAAATCTGTGCTTAATCACATTGTTCAAGCACTGGAGAAGGGGGAAGATGGATTCAGGTGTGAAGCTCTACTCTGGTGCTTCTATTTTGATTTCTTGGAAGCAACTGAGCCCAAAATTTTCCTACATGAACATTCTGGAAGATTGGGCAAAGACATCTTTTGGAAAATGGCTCAATCAGTTTTCTCTGCCATTTCCATTGACAGACTCAAAAGAGCCAGTTCCTACAGGAGATTGAGGTGGACTGAATTCATGTTGGATCTACCAACAAATCCTAATGAATCCCAAATATATAGTTTTGAAGAGATGACCAGTCCATGTACCATTTGGGAATTTGTCAGGGCCTACCCAGCTCCCTTTCTTGTTCAACACATCTTACCAGTGTTGAAGGAGAGTTATGATGACTTGATTCCGCCATGCCCTCTAGTTAAGGAAGACTTGAAGTCTTTCTTGGCTAAGATCCCAGAACATTTGCATCTTTTACATTATATTGCTGTCAGTCCAGTAGCTTGGAAAGAGCATCCAAATGTTCTCTCTACTGCAGTGTTCAAACTGGTGGAGCTTGCATCAGCAGGTGGGGAGGACCAGAAAGAGATACTTGAAGTCCTTACTATCAACTGGACTTGGTTCTTTTCCTCTACAGACTTTTTCATTGATAACCTGATGCGCAACAGGGAGACAATGGAAAAGCTACTTGACAGATCATTCACTACTTTGTGCACTGTTGACAAAGACTCTGTTGAATCTGTCACCAGGATTTCAACTCTCGGCATAGCAGCTGTGATTCGCATTTCAGATTCTAGCAAGGCAGAGGAGCTTACACAGAACAGCTTTTACATTATGTCACAAAAATTGGACTCTGCCCTCACAGAGCATCCTGAATGGATCCCCCCTCTCTGGAAGACACTGACTGAGCAAAAAGTACTCAGTCTCAGTGTGGAACCTATGGATGGGGGAACAAGATATTGGTTACATAGAGTGCAGCAAAAGTACTTGGCCGGGATAGCGCCACCGCAAAAAAAAAGTTCGAGTGAAGGTGAAGAAGTTTTTAGGGAGGAGGCTATTGCATATATCTCAGGGGAGGAAATGGAACCTCTTACTTCCCTTTTGAGGAGTACATTCTTCCATAGTCAATATTATCCACGCGGAGTTCCGGACTTACAGAAATCATTGCTCAGTTTGGAATGGCTGGCTAAACTTAGAAACTCCGAGAACGAGCACATGAATCGGATTCCGAAAGAGAAGTGGTTGCCTTGTTTGGAGCAGGTGGAGAATGAACTTGAGCATGGGAAAGAGGATAATGAAGATTGGGAAGAAGAATTTGAAGAAAACCTAAAAATCCTAAGGAGTTTCCGAGGATCTATCGAGCATGGATTTTCTACTCAGGGTACTACATTGGTAAGTTTTCTACTATTTCTACACCAACTTATACATATATGCGACTCAAACAATCCATCCATAGCCTCCGAGTCAACAAGCACCCGACTCGCAGCCCCTAAGACTACAAGAACCCGGGAGTCAACGTTTCACATTCCGAATTCCGTCACCTCTCAAACGAACATGGAGGAGACTGAGACGCTCACCGGATGATCGCACTAGAGATAATGATTTGGAGGCGGGGACATCGGGAACATCACCCGTTGAAATGCAGCAGATGCCAGCGCAGCCTCAGAATGGGAGCGACGATATATTGATGGGACAGATGGAGGGAGGATCGGGCATGGGAGGTCCAGCAGTTGATGATCAGGAAGAATTAACAACGGATCGTCCACCGAACGAGAACGCACCTCCCGCTGAGACCATCAACAACACAGCACAGCCGGACGAACGCATAGTCGAAGCTGGAACATCGCATGTGGATGAATTGAGCCTTCCTGGCCAAGACGAGGCTCCTCCTACTACTAGTCTACACAAAGCTCAGTGTATCGACCAGAGGGAGGTTGATGTAGGAAATTTGATGGAGGCTGAGCAGTTGGGAACAGGTGCATTGAGACAAAACAGGTTGAACGCGGGAGACGATAACGAGACGATGAGTGAAGATCGACGTGAAGCCAAACAAGTGGGGAATAGCCATACCGAGGACTCTACAAGGGGACAAACGGAAGGGGAGGTGGATACGGGAGAGGCAGTGGGTGTGGAACAGTCGCAGACACCTGATAAACAGGGTGATCATCTATCTGGTGTTCGAATTGGAGGCGAAACGACAGGAAGAAGGAGTGAATACACTGGTGAAACTGGAGGGAACGTAGTCAAAAGTGTTGATGGTCAGTTTATGGGCGATCAATCTCAGGCAGAAGGTGACAGGATGGAAGGAAAGAGAGAAGGTACAGACACAGGAGCGATAGCTGAGGGCGGAACGCCGAAGATAGATAGATATGAGGACGATGGAACAAAGGCTGGGACGCGTCACGAGTCAAGGAGTGAAACGATTGCCAGCGTACCTGCCGCTGGAGAGCCGGGAGTGGACGAAGATGGTAATCAAGACACGAATACTGAACAACGTGTAGCTAGTGGTTACGGCGGAAAAGAGGATGACGTGGACACAGGAGGGTTGGCTGAAGTTGGAACGTTACAGAAGGAAGACTCCGGGGACGACAGAGCACAAACTGTAGTTACTGGGATGCTACTGACTACGACCTCTCGTGGAGACGAAGACCCAAAGGGAGACAACGACGATGGCAACCAAATCGCAAATGTCCAGCCCGAGAGTGAAGTCGAGAGGACAGACAGAAAGGGCAAGAGTCTAGACACTAGTGACTCACCTGAAGACGAATCCAAGGACGACGTGACTCACACTGGGAGTAGTCGAGGAGGGACAGCGAGTGGAGCGGACATTGCTGGCTAAAGCTATTAGTAACACAAGTAACAACGAACGAGAAGAGAAGACGAAGAGAAGCTGTCTGCTAAGTAAACCAAAGTCCGATGGATTCGCATATTTATGATGACCTATACACGAACAAGGTCTTCCTCTTGTATTTACCAGGCCCAGAATGTGAATGTTTTAACTCTAGGTCAAAATCAGTTGTAATTAGACTTTTCATGTTCGGTGTACTGACCTCAGAGATGTACAGACTGTTACCTATATGCATAGACAAGTTGAGACGCAAGAGGTACCGGGATCGTAAGGCGCTAATCTTTCATACGCTAAGTAGATTTTGTGTACCCCACAATAATTCGAGACATGCAACACTCGAATAAAACAGAGAAGAGAACGAAAGGAAAAGATATAAACAAACGAAGGAAAAATGATTATAGTAAACGCATGCAGGCTCAATTGTGAAATCACTTCACAAACAGAAAGAAAAAAACAACTCACGTCCAAATGCATTCAAGGCACATCATCTTGTGTCGTAGGTATCCGTGTCCCTATCTGCCTCTAGATATCGACAACTCCCTCGTTTACTTCCTCTCGAAAACTCCCTCTTATTCCTCCAACGTCGCTCTAACAATCTCGACTGCTCTCACAACAAAGCCTTGAAATAAAACTCCCCACAAGCCACAAGCCACAAGCAACGTACACAGGACATTCCAGTCAATATCAAAAGAGCTGAATTATGCCTTGACTGTTCGCAATGCTTAAGATAACAACACTGAAGATAATTAATTGTTGTCCAAGTAAATACATGCCCATTGACTCAGGAGGTTGAGGAAAAACGAAGAGATTTGGGGATGTGATCTGCTGACGAAGTGTGTAATCCATAGGGGTAAATGGTGATTTGATGGGTTTGGGGAGGTAGTGAGACGATAGGTCGGGACTGCTTCACGCAAGAAAAAAAAAGAGATGGCAAGAGATAGAGGTCAAGGATATACGTAAGAAAAATATCAAAGAGATGGAAAAAAGATAAAAAGAGGGGAACGTACCTTGTCCAATCAGGGGCACATAACTAAAAGATTCTACTCCATGTCCTAATTCCTCTTCAATGATCCCTTCTCAAGGGTATCATTCGTCCACAACTCTAACGCTTTCTCCCAGGTACTCTTACACCAGATATCTTGTCTGCTCTGGTCAGTCCAAGGATTCCCTCCGTTTCCTTCCACAATTCACTTTGAGCAACTTCTCAGGCCGACTCGGGCTGTCAGTCGGTTCTTGGGATAGTCGTAATGGCCTCTTTCAACAAGAAAAGCGGAGCCCAAAATCCGAATACCCATAGGATATTACTATCACTAGTGGTAAGTTTAGTTTTACAACCATGCCGAGAGACAACGCAGGAGACTAGTCATAGTCCTGATCGAGATGGGGTGGTAAATGCCATTTGACAAGTTGACAATCTAAGGAAAAAGTGTTGTTAATACTTTTGCTACCAAAATGATTACTACTGAAAAGAATAAAGAAAAAATGCGACTCACTCATTCAAATATAATCAACGTCGTTAGGACTAGTCACACAACCTTGACTTCCTCGCAATTCACTCCATCGATTTTCAATTTATCGAAGCCTAATTGTACGAAGTTATCACTTGGGAGTCGATGCTCGGTGTTGATCCTGATGCCAAGTGGTAGTAGATTCCCTTGCACTCTGAGTCGCAAACCCGTTTGGTTTCTCCAAGATATCCTCCTCTCGGTCTTCCTACCCAATGCAAAGGGAAAAAAAAATATAGCAGAGCGCGTGGATTAGGAACAGAAAAAGGAAAGACAACATCTACTTGAGTAAAGTTTCAAAAAGGTTCGAAAGATAAGTGTCCGGAGGGGAGATATGCAGAAAGTTGGGATTTGAGGACATGACGTTCCCTACGTATACGTGGACTTGGGGGATTGGGCCTTGAAGGTGCAGAGGGGAATGAGGGACAACACTAAAACAGGTAAGAAACATTGATGCAAAAAGAGGAGTTGACGTTGTTGTTGAACAGATGGTTATCATGCCAGTGTCCGAGTCGTCACTGCGAGAGATTAGATTGAAAGCATTGGTTGGATCGGAAGAAAGCCTGATATTGACACGTGATCCATGTGCTGTGCACGTGCTTGACACATACTTACCTCGGAAGAGCGTGCGGCGTGCGCATAGCTTTTTTCTCCACTTGATACTCGAAATACTGATACTTGATAGATAGTTTTTGATTGGACAAAATAACATTCACCAAAAGATGTTGATGAACACTCAAGTGGAATCCTTTATTTCGATTTGGGATGGATTCACGCCAGTTAGTAAATTTCACTTAACTTCCTTACTCCTTTCCAGCATTTTCCGATAGCTACGAGAGTAAAGATTCAATGGCAACTTGAACTCAATCTTCAGTACAAACTCATGATCTTATTCAATCTCCCTTTGAAATTTTGTAACATCATTCCTTGCAATTGATACTTCCTCGATGACCGATGATATATTGTTTCCTTCTCGCTACCTTGTGGAAGTTCAACTACAATACAATGCAACATACTACTAAAATTTTTGTGAAACATCCAAATCACACTGCAACGCGCGGAAAAAAATTGTTTTTAGTGAAAGCGAACCATATAGCGATTGACTAAAATTGACTCTTCACGGGCACAAAAACCCTCCATGTCTCACCTTCAGTCAACAAAGAAATCATACTGAAAAAGAGAATGGATGTAAGTATGTGGTGTAAGATCCTAAGCATTACTGAATACTATCAACTTTGAATAACTGTACAGTGAACAATTTGTACCCATAAGTAGTCTACCAATAAGTATTTTCAAGTTTGGAATTCTTACTGGGAAATTACCATGAATATTTCATTTGAAGAGAGGTTCCCAATGTATGTCAGTGTTATTTCTCCGAATATGAGAGTAATTTCCGCTTTTTGGCGGAATTCTTAAATTCACTTAAAGCTCCAGTCAATTTTGATTAATTACAATTTAAATCAATGGAAAGTAAGTACAGTTGAATACTATTTAACGAGTTAGCTAGTAATTAGTTCTGGGTAGCAACTGATTAATTACTTGCTGAGTTATAAGAGAGCCAGTCTCAGTAACAACTACACCTCAATGATTAGATTAGTACTAAGACAAAATGAATTCATGAATACCATTTAATTACTGATTTTAATCAACTATCAATTTATTAGAAGTGATCACAACTAAACAGTCAGTTTTGATCAATCATCATCAAGTGGTTGGGGCCTTAAAGACCAATTACTTTCAATGTACTGTCCCATTTCCTTCCGGAGCACAGGAATGGAGAAATATGAAGGTGAGTTGGGGAAGAGAATCAACTCCGAACCTAGGTCACTTACCGAGACGATTAGTCTATTGTAAAAATAATTTTTAAAAATTAATATATTTGTTGAGGCTCCAACCAATTTCAAAAATGAATTGGCCATTTCATAATTTTCTTCAACAGGTCCATAGTTACTGCTAGCGGGGAGGTTGGCCACAAGTGCTAAGGCAACACAAATACTACAGACGCCTAGGTAAACAGCATTGTATTCTGTGGGCCCACGTTCCATTAAAAGGGAGTCCTGATAATTTTTCTATGCCATGTTCAGGAGAGCTAATGCATCCGAATAAGCTATGTACCTTTATAGAGCCACAAGTTGGACGAAAATAAGATCCAGTTCCGTGTCAAGCAAGGAATGTTTAGCGATGATACATTACATACTACTAGACGCATTTTTTTTGACCTATAGATGCCAAGATGTATCGATATCAATCATTATGCATTATGCATATCATATATACGCTAGATGATGGACAAATCGAGGCAGCAACGCCCGTCTTCATCCCAGTAGACAAATAAATAAAAAGCAGCAACACCAGTCGTTACACTCAGACCTGAATAGACACAGGAAAGAGAAAAAAATCTACGTATACCTCATATCATCCTATAGGTACATTGGTATCAGCGTCAATCCCACCAGGCCCACCCCTTTAAGGCTCTCCAAATTACCCACTTACGGTTGTTCCCTTCCACCTGGACAATCCTAACCAGTACTCGCTTCTGCAGTAATATGTACCTATGCAAAGCAAGCGATAAGACCAAACGGTCGAAATGAAATCATATGAGCCCGAATCGTTTATATCTCCTTATCTTTCCTTCAGGACTGTTCTCAAAAGCGGTCATTATAAGAAACTATTCTGAATCATATTAAACTATTTGCTTACACATTAAGACAAGCGAGTATGCATGGGGTTGGGCAATGAGGAGTGGAAAAAATGGAAAGAGGAGTATGAGAAATAGAAAGAGACTCACCAATGATATAAAGTATGATAGAAGTTGCTGAAAAAGTGGTGGATGCGGAGGTTGAAGAGGCAGTGCGCTCGGTTCTCATCCATTCTCTTCCTCCCCAGCTTCGTAATCATTCCACGTAGCCCACCTTTCTGACTTCCCAATCCTTCTTAATTCTCGTGTGACCATCAAGGACCCACCACCACTTAACTATGCTCATATGATTTTACGAGGCATCCGGCGAGCGTTGCATGATAAAATGCCTCCGGATCAGTTAAAGTAATATGTACAAACAACAATAGCGGCAGGAGTTGTGAAAAGGGCTTGGTTCGATGATGAAGCGGACAAGAGTTAAGAGTGTGGGTTCGTTGGTCAAGGACAGGTGGGAGAGGGAGGGAAAGATAGTTGGATAAGATAATTTTTCTGATGAACAAATGTCTAGCGCGTAGGAGCAGGAAGAGGAAAGACCTAATGAAATAAGTTAGATATGGATATTGAGGAAGTTAGAAAGAAGGAATGAGGGAGGATCGCGGTAGTGTAAAAAGAAACGGGAAGACGGGAAACCATAATAGTACACATTACAAAGAGACCAACAAGAAAGAAGATAAAAAAGGCGAGAACGTACGGTTCCTTGACTTAACAATGCTGTCAAACCTCGACCCCGCCCCAACAATCCTGGATCATTTATCCTCAACTTTACTATCAGTTTTACCTCCTACGTCTCCCAAATTCTTCGATACAACCCTACCATTACTCCTCAGCTCCGATGGGTCAAAGAGCCTTGTCGACTTTTCTTTCCACCTCGCAGGGGACGGCTCCCAACGGCTCTAACACTGTTTGATGTTTTGGAAACGTGTACGGTAGAGGTCTCACTTTAGTGACCTGGGAGTATGCTGCCCGGAGTGGCCCAAAATTATTTTCCGCAGATATCTCGGAATTTTGGTTACTTCCGAAGATATATCTTTGATTTTCAATACTTCTGCAGATATATAAGTGTGACATATGTCACATCTTATTTTGCTAATATATCTCACTTTTTCAATTTCATGATATATCTCTCTGCTTGCGTGACGTGACACAACCCAAGTTGCCAATCTTCAGAGTCTCCATGACCATAGATATATTGGTTCATGGCAGATATATATGTTTGGTGGCTCTAATATATATCTGAATTCCGCTTGTCTTGAAGACATTTTTTTGAATCTTTTCATGCAAATACTGCTACTTTTTTGTACTTACCACATGTTTCAAATGATTATATGTGAGTACATATAAAGCATCAAATTTTTCTTGAGCCTGAATGAAATTACTATTGATGTTATCAATCAGACTGCACACATCTCTGATTGATCATCACATTGTTGTCTTTTCAATAGGGAGCTTGTGTATTTCCAGGTGTGGAACTTGGAACATAAATTGGTACTGTATGTATCTTCATCTATGAAATACTTATGTATTCCAAATTAGTTGGTCAGAGTCAATTTCAACTTTAATTTAAAGTGTATGCTCCTCCAAGCTGATGATGAATGACTCTAGTAACAAAGTAAGTATCAAATAAATGTAACTATGTCAATTATTGAATGCTATTCTAGGTAGCTGAGTGAATCACTATAGTAATGATTGTCAGTAAGTCTCAGATGAATGCAACTGTTAATTATTGAATGCTATTTTGGGTTCCAAGTAATGATAACAAATGACTCTAGCAGTGATTGCCAGTAATAAAATGGGTAAAATACAAATTTTCAGAAAATAGATCAAGTACAATCATTACATCTGCAATATGAAATATGAAAGCAGCTGCCCAAAACAACCAAACTACAAATTAAATATTTTCAGGCTAATTAAAGATAGATGGAGCTGCACAGCAGTAAGTAAATACAGAACTGAGCTGCAGTAGTGTTGTTAATTTGCACACAATTAACTTAGTATGCAATGCACTGGGGCTATCTTTTGTTTCAAGCACCTCAGTGTAAAGCTTGCAGTTACTGGCCATTTAGTAAATGCTGACAGCAGTCAAAAGTTTTCAACTTCCAGTGTGTGTACCAGTAACTTTGGCCCCAAATCTGAACATATAACACAGACCTAAACAGATAAGTTAATGTGATATTTAAAATTGATCTTCAACAGTTGGGTATAGTCCCTCAAGTATAGAAGTACCAATGAAAATTATGGAATATCAATCAATTATTGGAAAAATTTCCGGAGGGATTCCATAATAGAAACAAATATAAGCCCAAATTATTAAGAGTATTAAAAGAGTATTAAAGTATTAGCTCATGAAAAGATCCAGAGATATATCTTTAAGACATGTTAACTTGATATATATCTGCTATGAATCAATATATCTCTGGTTATGGAGCACCCCAAAGATTGGCAATTTGGGTTTTGTCACGTCACACAAACACACAGAGATATATCATGAAATCGAAGGAGAGAGATATATTAGCAAAATGCGATGTGACAGATGTCACGCTGATATATCTGCGGAAGTGTCAAAAATGAGAGGTATATCTTTGGAAGTGGCCAAAATCCCGATATATCTTCGGAAATCATTTTGGGCCACTCCGGGCAGCATATGGGAGGAAAGGAAGAAAAACGAACAACACGACTCACACATCCCTCAACACTGATCAACGCCCACCCTTTCCTGCATACGGATCCGCCAGCTGTGAGAATTCCTGTGCTTTTCACGCTTGAAGACCATGTTTGGGAGTTGACAGACACGGAGGCTTCTATGAGCGGGACGGGCTCAGTGTTTGAGTTTGGTTCAGAAGAGGAGGGAACATCAGTTGCGTATGTGAGACTATTTTGATAATTACGAAGCCGATAAGAAGGGAACGGCGGGTAGCGGGGATCTTTGAGGAAGACTAAGAGAGAACTCGTACATACGCACAAAGTGGGAAGACAGAGCACAGGTCAAAAAAGCCGCGTTGTGTGACGGAGTAAATCGGAGGAGGAGGAGGAGTTTAGAGGAGGAGGAGTTTTCGGAAAGAAGCGCAGAATGACGTCAACCCCCCCCCCCCCCCCCCCCCCCCCCCTTCAAAGCTCCTGCTTATGTGGACAAAACGGTTGTGGACACCAAGCCCGGAGATATGTATCAAAGAAATCGATCATGCTAAGGACATACCATAGTTTGTCAAGCTTCAAGCTGTCCCAAATCCATCCACCTCTATTGCGCATGCTTGCTTCAATACACAGCTTCGCCCTAGTGCTCTAAACTTGGACACATCCCAAACTCGGACGACTACCATATGGTACTTCCATAAAGGAACACGATGGTATTGAAGAGGAACATCGACACTGACACACTCGAGTGTCAAGATTTCCATTCTGCCCTTCCCCAGATGCCATGTCTTGACTTAAATACTATGTACAGCTCCATCACAATCTCGGAAAATCATTCCTTACGCATGCTACACTTCAAAGCAGATAGACTTCCCCTTATGCTCCAGCTTCCTGCAGACATCCTCGGTAGACTAGAATTTCTACTCGTAGTCTCGAGACCATCAGAAAAACCCAACCTCGGCGGCACTGCAACGCCGTCCTAATCATTTTTGTAACGAACTCACATTGCATGTTCAGCAGACTCAAACGATACCATGGACCAATTGAAAGACTCGCAAAGATGGAGTCGGACGTGAAAATTCTAATAGTAAAAACAGATGCTATACGCACGTAATACTAAGGTATTCAGAGGTCGTAACTGTGGAGTGATGTTAGCACCAAGATAGTAAAGCTTCTTCCTAATTTTATATCAACAACTGCGCAATCACTGTCCAGTGTTCAGCGCTGATCGATTGGCGCCTCGCTCACTAGCTCAGCCTCCAAAGCTGTCGTAAATTCAATGTGAACACAAGTACGGCGAGGATCCACATACCAATTTTTGGCGCCCGCGATAGTCGCGGAGATGATTACCAGCTTTGTATACTTTATTCCAGTGTTTCTGGTGGAACAAATGATTCGTAGCAGCAAATGGGGATGATCGCATGTGAAATTTTAAAGGCTTACTACAATGTCCGAGTCGTCCTCTGTTGGCAACGTGTTTTGGTGAACAACGCATCTTTACCCTCTACCGCCATACTACCTCAGCAGAAAAATACTCTCAATGCCTCTTGATCATACTGGCTTGAATGCAAAAAGCCCAGATACTGCTGGTCTTGCATCTTCAGAAAGCCCTCTTACGCCCAGGGAGAGTGATAGGCTTTTGGACACTGATCGAAAACACGCCAATAGTCCACAGTGCATTGTCGGACCGAACAGTGAAGAAGAGCATCGGAACAACTCCATGTCTGTAAATGCGAGTCCTTCTGCATCTATACATGCTCGTCCGACTTCTATATCGCTTGGCTCTTCTGCCTCTGCACCAGCCGGTCCTTCCGTTTCTGCCCCACCAGGTCCTTCTGTTTCTGCACCGGCTAGTCCTTCTCATTCTGCACCATCTTGTCCTTCTGTGCACAAAAATAACCATCTCAGTAACACTCTGCCTTCTGATAACGAAAATGCCGTTGAACAGGAACATGTCAACAATGCGGAGGATTTTACCTATTCAACTAGTCATCAGCAACTTAGGAGACACCTACTTTTTGGTCGGCGCCCCGCTCCAGTCACAGGTAATTTAATGTCCTTTGAGAATCAACTTCCTTTTACTAAATCGCTAGCTGTACAATAGGACAGGCCGAAACATATGATTATACTCAGATATACGAGGAGGATGAACCGTATACGGAGATGGGCCCTAGTGCAAGAGTTTGGAAGGTGTACAATCAAGAAATTATCAGGATTGATTCAGACAGAATTGAAGATTGGAGGGATGGGCTAGACTCTCTGTTAGTTTTCGTGCATGAATCTTGTTTTATTGCCCTTGTGCTCTACTAACATGGGAACTAGGCTGCTCTCTTCTCTGCTGTTATTACCACTTTTGTTGTTCAGACATCCACAAACCTTCAGCCAGACTGGGGAGAGGTGACTGCAAATCTCTTAGTGGAGCTTATTCTTGTCCAACGTGCTGGATTCAATGGAACTTCAGTCAATTCCATTTCTCCATCCCAACTCACCCCTTCCGCCGCATTCATTCCTCGTCCTTTAGATGTGACCATCAATGCACTTTGGTTCTTTAGTCTCGCTCTCAGCCTTTCTACTGCTCTTGCTGCAATTGTATGTAAACAGTGGATCCATCAATACACCATCATGCCCTCTACCAATTCTCCCCAAGAGAGGGCACAAGCCCGTCATTTCCGTGTCATGGGCCTGGAAAAGTGGCAGGTGGCTGGTATCATTGGTCTTCTTCCTACTTTTGTGCACCTTTCATTGGGTGTATTCTTTGGAGGACTTGTTATATTCCTTCATGATCTCAATCAATTCATTGCAATACTTGTTGATGTGGTGGTAGGCTTGACAGCTTTACTGTACATCATCTCAAATCTCCTCTCAGTTTGTTTCATAACCTGTCCATATAAAACACCCTTATCATCATATGCCTTCCATTTTTTCCGCCCCTTCTACTACATACTCAAGCGAACTCATTACAATAAGGCATCACTTGTTGCTGTTGAGAAGAGCATCACTATCAGTCAGGGACCACACATTTGTTGTGACATATTGTTATGGTTAATGTCATCCTCTTCCAACAACTCTGTCCAATCCATTGTTCTGGATGCACTTAGCAATCTTCCACCCTGCCAGATATCAAAATTTAAAAAGAAGCTCCTACCAATCAATTTCTGGCTACTAGAACAGACTTTACATGATCACATTCTCCAGTCCACTAGTGCATCAGAAAGCTCATATGGGCGAGCCATGCGTGCTCTTATCCGTGTGAAAGATCTTTATTCTCATTCCTATCAAGAATGCTTTCCACTTCCTGACCCATCAAAGCCTCTGGTTTGGAAACCACAGTCTGGTGTTATTGAGCGTGGCCAGGACTATGTTTGGAGAAAAGGCCCTTCATGGGAATTTGTGCTCAATCACATTGTCCAAGCATTGGAGCAGGGAAAAGATGGATTTAGATGTGAACCTCTGATTTGGTGCTTCTATTTTGACCTTTTGGAAACTGACCCTGGGTGGGAGAAACCCGCACTGCCAGCTTTTTTACATGAACACTCTAAAACTTTGGGCAAGGTTATCTTTTGGAAAATGGCTCAATCAGTTTCATCTGCCATTTTCATTGATGGCCTTAAAAGAGCTAGTTCCTATGACCCTAAGGAGTTGAGGTGGACACAATTCATGTTGGACCTGCCACAAAATTCTAATGGATCCCAAAAATATGGTTTCAAAGAGATGACCAATCCATGTACCATTTGGGAATTCTTTGGATCCCAAAAATATGGTTTCAAAGAGATGACCAATCCATGTACCATTTGGGAATTCTTCAGGACCTACCCAGCCCCTTTCTTGTTCAACACATCTTACCGGTGTTGAAGGAGACTTATGATGACTTGATTCCCCCATCCCCTCTTGTCAAGAGAGACCTGGGGCCTTTCTTGGCTGATATCCCAGATTATTTGCATCTTTTACATTATGCCGCTGTCACTCCAATAGCTTGGACACCCTCTACCATATTCAAATTGGTAGAGCTTACATCTAAAAGGGGTGAGGGAGACCAAAAGAAGGCACTTGAAGTTCTTTCTATCACCTGGACTTGGATTCTTTTTTCTCCGGACCTCTTTGATGGTCTGATATGCAATGGAGATACAATAGGAATTCTGCTTCGCAGATCTTTTGACACTAGACTGCGCACTTTTGACAAAGACTCTATCAAATTGGTGACTGGGGTTTCAATTTTAGGCATAGCAGCTGCAACCCGCATTTCAGATTCTAGCAAGGAGGCAGAGAGGCTTGCAGAGAACTGCTTTTACATTATGTCGCAAAAATTGGATTCTGCCCTCACAGAGCATCCTCAATGGATCCCCCCTCTCTGGAAGACACTGACTGAGCAAAAAGTACTCAGTCTCAGTGTGGAACCCATGGACAGGTGGACAAGGGAATGGTTATATGAAGTGCAGCAAAAGTATTTGGCCGGGTTAGCACCACCGCAAAAAAAAAGTTCAAGTTCAAGTGAAGAAGCTTTCAGGGAGGAGGCTATTGCATATATCTCAGGGGAGGAAACGGAACCTCTCACTTCCCTTTTGAGGAGTACATTCTTTGAAGATAAATATAAACCGCGCCGAGTTTCGGACTTACAAAAATCATTGCGTAATTTGGAATGGCTTGCTCGACTGAAAAACTCTGACAACGAGCACACAAATCGAGTTCCGGAAGAGAAGTGGTTGCCTTGTGTGGAGCAGGTGGAGAGTGAGCTTGAGCAAGGGATGCAAGAAACGAGATGGTACAAAAAGGAATTTGAAGAAAACCTAACAATTCTGAGGAGTTTCCGAGGATCTGTCAAGCATGGATTTTCTACTCAGGATGTTGCTTCGGTAAGTTTCTTATTTCTATACTAGGTTGTACATATATGCGACTCAACAATCTATCCATAGCCTCCTAGTCAACAAGCACCCGACTCGCAGCCCCCAAGACTACAAGAACCCGAGAGTAAACATTTCACATTACAAATTCTGTCACCTCTCAAACGAACGTGGAGGAGACTGAGACGCTCACAGGATGATCACACTATAAATGATGATTTAGAGGCGGGGAGATTGGGAACGTCATCCGTTGAGATGGAGTCGATGCCAGCGCAGCCTCAAAACGGGAGCGACGATAATTCGATGAGACAGATAGAGGGAGGATCGGGCACAGGAGGTCGAGCAGCTAATGATCAGGAAGGATTAACAACTCACGATTCAACAAACGAGAACACACCTTCTGTCAAGGCCATTCACAACACACCACAGCTAAGTGAGCATGCAGACGAAGCTGGAATAACGCATGTGGACAAATTGGATCATCCTGACCTGGACGAAGCTCGCCTTCCTACTACCAGTCTACACAAATCTCATGTTACGGATCGGGAGGAGACTGATGCAAGAAGTTTAGTGGAGGCTGGGCAGTCGGGAACTGACGCATCAAGGAACAACGGGTCAAACACGGGAGACGGTAACGAAACGATGAGTGCAGATCAACATGAAGTCGAACAAGTGGGGAGTAGCCGTACCGAGGATTCCGAAAGGGAACAAAGGGAAGGGGGGTTGGATATGGGAGAGGTAGTGGGTACGGTGCAGTCGCAGACACCAGACAAACAGGGTGATCGTCTTTCTGGTGTTCAAGTTGGAGGCAGAACGGCAGGAGGGAACGAAGATGCCAGTGAAGCTGAAGGGAATGTAGACAAAAGTGTTGCCAGTGATAGTCAGCCTATGGACAACCGGTCTCGGGCAGAAGGTGACAGCATGGAAGGAAAGAGAGAGGGTACGGAGACGGGAGCGGTAGTTGAGGGTGGAAGGTCGAAGATAGAAAGGTATGAGGACGATGGAACAAAGGTTGGGACGCGTCACGAGTCAAGAAGTAAAGTAATTCCCAGCGTGCCTGGCGCTGGAGAGTCGGGAGTAGACGAAGATGGTAATCAGGACACGGATACTGAGCAACACATAGCTGGTGGGACCGGCGGAAAAGAGGATGACGTGGACACGGGAGGCTTGGCTGGAGCTGGAGCATTACAGAGGGAAGACTCTGAGGATGATAGGGCAGACTGCTGTTACTGAGATGCTGTCGACTACGAGCTCTCGTAGAGACAAAGACCCAAAGGGAGACAAAGACGATGGTAACCAAATCACAAACAATCAGTTCCAGGGCGAAGTCGAGAGGACGGATAGAGAGGGGGAAGTCTAGGTACTACAGACTCACCTGAAGACAGATCCAAGGACAATACGACTCACGTTGAAGAGTAGTCGTGGAGGAAATGCGAGTGGAACGGACATTACAGGCTAAAGCTATTGGTAACACGGGCAACAACGAAGCAAGAAGAGAGAGGACAGGAAGAAGAGAAGTGAACATGAACAAAGTCCGATGGATTCGCATTATTATGGCGACATGCACGAATGTAATACCTGTCAGTAACCACTCAGTTAAGCTATGTTAGTATAGGCTCGACCGAAAGTAGCCATTATACTTTTCAGACTAGGTATACTTACCAGTTGCGTGCCCGTCCCTATATGCATCTAGCAGAAAGATACGTCGAGAGGGACCGTAAGATGCTACGTGCTGGACTCTGTGTTGCATGCCTCATTCTACACATGCACTGGTAGTCAAAGAAAGCAGAAGGAAATATAAGACAGTCATAAAATCAGCCGTGTCAGGTATAAGCCCATTACACAAAAACGGAAAAGACGCAAATACAGGACAAGGAGGGAAAACGAGAAAGAAGAACAATCCGAGTCTGTATGCGTCTAAACACCGTCAATGTGTCTTGAGTCTTCGCATATGTACATTCACTTCAATTCGCTCACTTTTGTCCTTCCGAAAGCCCAACAATTTTTAAGGCCGCTTTCCGCAACAGTACAAGGCTGTGCTTCCAGACAATCCCATGCATGCTGAACAAGTACAACGTGCTACTCCCCTGTCCTGGATTCCAGAACAACAACACTGGATGATAATTCGTTACACGTATAGACGAGGGGAGTTTTTTGGAATGCGGTACGTGTAAAGAAGGAGGGGATGAGAAGGATATGGGATTCGCTAATGCAGAGATGCATAGCTTATGCTGAGAAGTGGAGAGTGGGGAAATGGACCGGAGGATTCGCTTGCTTAGGAGCTTGTTCTGTGGGATGAAAAGAGAAAAAAGGAGAGATCAGTACACATCCAAAAAGAAAAAAAATAAAATAAAAGGACGAGATAAAGACAAGCGACACAAGACAAAATATATCTATCTCGAGCAAATCCCATATCCTTATATCCCTCGATCCCATCCTCAAAGACAATTGACATGACTGTTGGGCCAATCTCATCCCTCTCCCCCTCCCTTTTCCTTCCGCTATAGCTCCAGCACAATGTCTCGTTCACTTGATCAGCTCCTGGCAACTCGGAGCAGCTTCTTAATTCTTGATAACAGTGGTGTGTCTTTGTTGGCCTAGCGGAACAAGGAAAAGGAAACCTCCGATTTCGAATACCCTAGAAAAACCACTGGCAGTAACTTTAGATATAGTACCGATGACGAAGAAGAATATTGGCCATAAGAGAAAAAGAGAAGGATGAACAAATCGAGAATAATACGAGGATCATATCCTTAGTAACTACCGTTACCATCAAACAGTCTATGTAGAAGGAAAACAGTTGAAAGAGACATGAAAATGATGCGACTCACGGCGGCTTTTAAGATTAATCAACGTTTTGAAAAAAACTTCAGCCTCGAGCTCTTTTACAATACAATCCGTCCCGGTCCAGAGTTCCCCCAAGGCATTGTTGCGCGCAGTCGAAAGCCGTTACTTTGGAAATCGATAGCATTTAGAGTAGTATTGGTTTTGAGGCATGAAAAGTGTAATAAACATAACTCTTGTTGTGTTTTGCGAGTCCTTTTTTGGTTTTGTGCTTCGTCGATCAATTTCTTCATTTTTGGCCTTGATTCACTATGCTGTTTGAAAAGGGCCAAAATTATTTTCCGATACTTCGACCCATTTTTCACTTTTTCCGATCTTTCAAGCGTGACATGTGACATGTATGCCACGGGATCCGAAGCAAAATTAAATCGCGTAAACTTGCGCTTATTTTCAGTTGCCGCGAACTATTATGGCATTTTTTGCGCTGGCAGAACACTTTCAACGTGACATGTGACAAGACAGAAAATCACGAACTTTGCTCCACATCCGCAAACTCAATATTCAGCAGCAGACCTCTTGAGACTATTTTTCAAATTTATAATTTATGATTTATCTTATACTTCTGACTCAGAAACAATATAAAAGTGCTAACAACACATTCCATTTAAGTATGTGAATATCATAAACATCAACTTGAAGTGCTTGAACAATCCAAAAATATTATAATACACATTACCATTCAACTGATCTCCACATGAATTTGCAAATTTTTTCACCATGTCATCATTGATGTGGACACCAGTGCACTGCTATACTAAACAACCCATGCCTAAATATTGCTAAGTGCTACTACAATATTGCCACCGCTCGTGTTCTCAATGATTGCATGTTGTAAAATTTGTATGGAGGCCAGTTAGATGGTAATGTGTAGTATTGCGTAGACATTATTTTTGTAAATTGTATTTAAGGTCTTGATGTTTATGATAATATATTCACATAAATGGATTGTGTTGTGAGGATTTTTATAGTGTTTTTGAGTCAGAAGTATAAGATAAATTATAAATTATACATAGTCTAAAGAGGTCTACTGCTGAATATTGTGTTTGCGGATGTGGAACAAAGTTCGCGATTTTCTGTCTTGTCACATGTCACGTTGAAAGTGTTCTGCCAGCGCAAAAAATGCCATAATAGTTCGCGGCAACTAAAAATAACCGCAAGTTTACGCGATTTAATTTTGCTTCGGATCCCGTGGCATAGACATGTCTCAATTTCGATACTTCAAATTTTGACATCCGATACTTCAAGAGCAAGACATCAATTTCAATTTTGCATTCCGATACTTACCTTCAAGAACCAATGTCAGTTTTCGCATTCCAATAATTCAACTGCAAGGGGCCGAACTCAATTTTTGTATTTCGATATTTCAACTTTTTATTCCGATATTTCAACTTTGCATTCCGATATTCCAACTTTCGCATTCCGATGTTCCATCTTTCGACTCCGGAGTTTTGACAACTCTACAATTATAACCATATTATTATTAAATTATCCATGAAATAATGTTGAATCAATAATGTTAAATAACAGTAACAGTTATTTTACAATTTAATAATAATTTTAAATATTATTTATTATTTAATTTATCGCTTTTAAGTCCTAAAAGGTAGAGTTGTCAGAACTCCGGAATCAAAAGAGGGAGCATCAGAATGTAAAAGTTGAAATATTGGAATGCAAAGTTGAAACATCGGAATGCAAAGTTGAAATATCGGAATACAAAGTTGAAATATCGAAATACAAAAATTGAGTTCGGCCTCTTGCAGTTGAATTATCAGAATGCAAAAATTGAAATTGATTCTTGAAGGTAAGTATCGGAATGCAAAATTGAAATTGATGTCTTGCTCTTGAAGTATCAGTTCTCGAAATTTGAAGTATCGAAATTGAGACATGTCACATGTCACGCTTGAAAGATCGGAAAAAGTGAAAAATGGGTCGAAGTATCGGAAAATAATTTTGGCCCTTTTCAAACAGCATAATTCACAAACCTGCGTAACCTCGGATGCATAACACAACCCAAAGCCTCGAGCCTTGGAAACAAAGAGAGAAGTAATGAAACTTTGGGAGGGAAAGGGCTGAGGAATAGAAGCAAAAAGTAAAAGATTGGTATCCGGGAGATCTGTCTTTAAGTCGTTAAACATCCAACGCATTGTACTTATCTCCGCGCAATTCACTCCTCTGTATTCAATGCATCAGAGCATCCTGTAGTCAAAGTTGTCGTTTTCGAAATCGACGGCGTTCAGCGTTGATCCCGACGACGAGGGTAGAACATGAGACATAGATTACTTGCACTAGTAAATCCACTTGGTTTCCGTGCTGAACATCTGTTTCCTCGTCTCACTCACCTTTCTCCAAAATCCAGGTTGCAAGGAATACAACAACACAGCCATAAGATGGATTATGACCAAGACAGGAAGTAAGTGTATGCTGCAGAGAGGTTGGATAGATAACCGGGGAGGTATGCGGATAGTTGGATCTGAAACGGATTAGGCCTTAGGGTGCCATGGGGACACATGGGAAACGAAAGGAATATGGATACGCCCACGAGAAATGTTGATGCGCAAAGAAGAGTTGGCAATAAATGGTCGTCTTGTCCGAGTCGTTGCCGCCGCGGCGAGAGAAACCAAAGTGAAGACATTGGATCGAGAAGAAAGGTTGACATGTGACACGTGATCCGAGTGTCGAAAGTTTTCAAGTCGGACTCCGGAGATTGTTGAACTAGGATGGAACATCAAGAATTCAAAGGTACAAGGATGACGGGTTTAAGCCAGACCTTTCGACGAGAAAACAACTACAAAGATTTTTGAACATGCAGTAGAAAAGAATGAAAGGAAAAAGAAAAGTCGTTAAAACGGCCGTTCATAATAGATAGACCAAGAAAAAAGCCGGATATAAAAGACAAGATAAGGAGAGAAAGAAAGAAGGAAGGAAGAAACAGTCCGCACCTAAACAACGCCTAACATCCTACGTCCAAATGGTAGGTGTTCCGCATCCCCATTCAACCCCATAAGTATATCAGAATCCCTTTCAAGTAATACACCCTCTAAATCGTTCACTCCAGTCGATTCATTGAAACGTCTTGACAATCCTGATGTCCACTCCCGCAGAAACTCCATACTTATAGCCTGTACAAACAAGCAACGCAATGGATTGCACCGTCAAAAAATTGTTATGGACACCCAGATTACTCACCGTATCTTACACAGTAATATCCCTTGATTGCTCTAATCTCCGGTACCGATATACGATCATTCTTGTGGATAAGTAGATGTGTCGGACTTGAGAAGTGGGAAAGAGTACGAGAATCGCAAATGATGAATGGGGTATGACAAAAAAGCGTTGGATGAGAGGTTATTTTGAAAGCTGTCGGAGAGGGGGTCGGCTCGGCTCAACTTTACTTCCTCATCAATCCACTATCTCCCTTTTGCCCTCTCCTTTCCGTCTACTCCTTCTCGTACTCGTCTCATCTATTCATTCCTCTCCAATACTTATTAACTATATGCACCGTCATTGAATTGTTCGCATACGCCTTCCTAAAATGCGTCACAAATACCTTTGTATCATTGAAAACATCATAATTACAAGCAATGATAGTGATGTGATGGTCGAGTTCAACGTGAATGACCAGTGGGAACGTGTGATTGAAGTGGAAAGTGAGGGAAAGGGGACGGAATAAGGACAAAGAATCTGAAAGATTTTTTTTGGGCGGGTTTTGAGAGATAGGTTTGACACAGAGGTGCTAGGGGAGGAAGAAGGATAAGTTAGATACAGACAACGGGAAAAGGGGAACATAGAAAGAAGGAACCGGGCGTAACTTGTGATAAGAAGGGAAGAAAGGAGAATATGCGTTATGAAGAGACTGATAAGCTAAGAAGAAGGGCAAAAGATAAAAAAGTATCGATACCTTGACCAATTCCGAGCAAAAACGCTGTCAACATAAGACCCGCTCTCTCAATGATCCTGTCTTGACCTAAACCACCCTTAATTGTACCAGCTTCACCTCGCAGTTCTTCGCTTCAACCACGCACAACATTTTGACTACTTTGGGAGGTCCAAGAACTCATGTTGACCTCTCTCCACCAAACTCCAAACGCTCCCGACGACTCTTTTGCTCACGAAGTAGCGGTATTGATCCCATTTCGCTTGGAGGAGAACGAGTACCAAGGTATGATCTCTCGGATACCACAGGAAAACGCGTTAGTGATAGTTGAGTAAGTTACAGTACCAAAGCGAGGACGACCGAGAAGATGAGTTGTAAGAGTAAATGAGAGGATAAGCAAACGAAAGATCTAGAGTAAATGCGACGCACATATCTCTAACACTGACCAATGCTCTCCTTCTCCTTGTACCAAAGTCCGTTCGATGGAAAATTCCCTGGTCCGGTTAATAAACTCCTCCTCCTCCTCCCCTGTGCGTTCCACAGATGAAGGGGCCGTCTTGGAGTTAACGTTGACAAGAGGCTTCTATGGGCGAGACGGGTAGAATTGATCGAGTCTTGACTCAGGCAAGAATGAGGGAACACTACATGGAGCCAGGTCAAGGTGAATGTAACAGGATGCGACGCTGTTCAGGTCACGCAGACAGGCCAGAGACAGGACACGTCACAGAAGCATCGATGACGTCAGTAGTCGCTTGCTCTTACGCCTACTTCGACAACCCTTCCACTTTCTGTGGGCTTTGCACTGCCATTGACGCAGAAGTTTGAGTAGAAATCGGGCTCCTATTCAGTGAGTCTCCTGGTGCTTTTGCTTACTTTGCCCGAGCCTTCTTCTGGCTATCATACATTTTCCATGACCCTAACTAAGTCGAATTTTCCGTCCCGCTCCGGTCCTCCCGTTCCCTCTTCGACTCATTTTCTCTTACTCGGACCACTTTTTATGTGAATACTGCGTGGTAATTGACAAGCGTCAAGCTACGACACTATATACAAGCGACTCGGCCATCCTATCCGTCCCTGCAAACAGATTTGCATCATCCTTGTCAGATGATTAGCTGACAAGGGAGATCGTGGGATCTAGGATTCTGACGAGAGACAAGTCAGACTATCTTGGATGTTATCTTATGTTTACACAGGACGCATCGTGGGTCCTTGGCAATCAGAAACGTTGGTTAATATTTGTCTAGGGACTCCCACGGAGTATGCTTACGAGCTTTGACGCTCGAAGAGAGTTGCCAGAGACAGCGTGAAATCTCTTTTGACAGTACTCTGTATGTGACTGATTGGTCGCTATAGACAAGGCTCTAGTGAATTTCCCTCTACGTGGTTCCTCCCCTCCTTCTTTGTAATGAAATGTTCTTCTCCGTTTTCTTCGGTCTGCGGAACAGTGGCTGACCAAAGCTGTTCGCAAATTTTTCAATAAATCTTCACTTTTGCACCCCATCGGACCATTCCGCTGTCTGATGAATCATACGTTGAAAGAAATTACAGGTGGGCATAATCCCGTTCCTTATAAACAAGGTACTTCGCTAGAAAATTCGCTTTCTATTCTAGTACGGCATTTCTAATTTTTGTTTTCAAGGTGTGGATGAACTATACTACCTCATATGCATTTGAAAACACTTTCAACTTCTTTGCTTTGCGTTCCATGAAAAATTTGGTATCATATTGTCTCTGGAGATTGCGTTTAGGATTGCTAACAAAGTGATGGAGGGACACCCCTTTTTTTGGACGTGACTGCGCTGGCAACTTGAAGTGTTTCCGATTTCTTGAGTTGTCTCGTGGCTGGTAATAATTATCCGAAAACATGGGCTTATGGCCCTTACACAGGTCCAGGCCAGTGAACTTGGAAGATTTTTGGATAATGACTTGGAAACATGAGGGCTGTTCATCGATACTTTGCATCAGTCTCGACGAGACCTCCCTACACTTACTGCATTGGAGTACTGATCTTCTTTCCCTCTGGATCGGCTCACTATTTGATTAATGAAAAACTCCCTTTCCTTTTTTTCTTTGGAATTTTCACTCTTGTAGATTAAGTACCCCTCTTTACCCCATACTTTACCCCACTCTCCAATTTCACTTCAGCGGACTATGGGCGGAATAAAATAAACCGTTGTTCTATGAAAAGACCTTCTCTTTATTCAACCATGTTTAACCCAGTCGATGCGTTACCCAATGCAAAATAAATAACTTTTTTCTTCACAGTTTAACCCTTTCTGGAAGCTCATCAGTCACTGTTCACTGCTGTTTGTTGAAAAATTCTTGCGATCTGTCTGAGATAAGCGCGTGCTATCCTTCCATACCATACCAGTGACTGAAGAAGGTCCAGTGTAGACAGATTGACGCCTGGAGAAGGTCTGCCATAAATAGATACTTACATCAAGCGATCCACTAGGAAGCCGAGGTGTCAAGTATAGATGTTCTGATATTTAACATCTCGTGTCTTTGATCAGAAGAGGAGGTACTGGTGACCTAGAGGCTAGAACGACTTTTTTCTAGGAGATTTGTAAGTATACGCTTCATGATAGAAAGTCTTAAAATTGAATAATATATAGTAATCCCTCCCCCGCTTTTTTGGCCAGGGCGTCTGCACCCCACGACATCGACAGGAAGTAAGCTATTTTTTTTCAATTCTTGAGGCAGTGATGTTGTAGTAGCACAGCGTTCACACGAGCTGTTCACTATGCACAGAAAAAGCGGTTCTTGTGCCCCTCAGTCGCCGATGAGACAAAAAAAAAACAGCAGTCACTTATGTAAATGACAAGCTGTGTCATTCCCAGCGTCTTTTTCGAGTGTCCCTTGTTCTCTACCATGACAGACACTCTACCTGAAGTATTCTTCACCTCTATGCTTTCCCATCTTATTGACTTGAACAATCAGGATGATGGTAACACTCAATCTGAAGGCCCTAAGCCTCCGCATAGGGATGATATCATTGACCAGAATCAAAGTGATAACCCTCAGAATGTTATTAAACCAAACAGGGAAGAAGAGTATCAAGACACCTCTAGGTTTTCAGACATGATTTGCATTCAAATAGTGACAATGATACCGCTGACCAGAATCAAGGTGATGGAACCACTGGGAATGGTATACAAACAGGTGGTCAGCAGAAGCTCAGGAGGCACCTACTTCTTGGCCGGCGCCCCGCCCCGGTAACAGGTAACCGAAAATTCCTTAAGAATCAACTTCCTTGTACTAAATCACTAGCCATATAGGCCCGGTTGAAACATATGATTATACTCAGATATACGAAGAGGATGAACCATACACTGAGATGGGTCCCAGTGCAAGAGTTTGGAAGGTGTACAATCAAGAGATTATCAGGATTGATTCAGACAGAATTGAAGATTGGAGGGATGGGTTAGACTCTCTTTTAGTCTTCGTGAGTAAATCTTATTTTATTGCTTTCATACTCTTTTTAACATGGGATTTAGGCCGCTCTCTTCTCTGCCGTTATTACCACTTTTGTTGTTCAGACATCCACAAACCTTCAGCCAGACTGGGGAGAGGTAACTGCAAATCTCTTAGTAGAGCTTATTCTTGTCCAACGTGCTGGATTCAATGGAACTGCAGTCAATTCCATCCAATCATCTCAGCTCACCCCTTCCTCTAAATTCACTCCCCGTTCTTTGGATGTGACCATCAATGCACTCTGGTTTTTCAGTCTTGCTCTCAGCCTTTCCATTGCTCTTGCTGCAATTGTGTGTAAGCAGTGGATCCATCAGTACACCATCATGCCCTCTACCAATTCTCCCCAAGAGAGGGCCCAGGTCCATCATTTCCGATTCATGGGCCTGGAAAAGTGGCATGTGGCGGGTATCATTGGCCTTCTCCCTACATTTGTGCACCTTTCATTGGGTGTATTCTTTGTAGGGCTCATCATATTCCTTCATGATCTCAGCCTGATTATTGGAGTAATTGTGGACATTGTTATAGCCTTCACCATTGGGTCATACACTATTATGAATCTTCTTCCAGTTTGGTTTACAGATTGTCCATATAAAACACCTTTGACATCATATGCCTTCTCTGCCACCTGGGCTCTGTGTCATGTGATTGGGAAAAAGTTGGCAAAGGCTTTCCAATTACCCTACTCTTTGCAGAAGGAAACATCACTTGCTGGTCTTGAAAAGAGGATCACCTCCATCCAGGGACAAGATATCAACCTTGACATATTGTCATGGTTGATGACATCCTCATCTAATAGCTCTGTCAAATCCACGGCTATGGAAGCACTTAGCAATCTTCCACCCTGCCAGATATCAAAATTTAAAAAGAAGCTCCTACCAACCAATTTCTGGCTACTAGAACAGACTTTACATAATCACATTCTCCAGTCCACTAGTGCATCAGAAAGCTCATATGGGCGAGCCATTCGTGCTCTTATCCGTGTGAGGGATCTTTATTCTCATTCCTATCAAGAACGCTTCCCACTTCCTGACCCATCAAAGCCTCTGGTTTGGAAACCACAGTCTGGTGTTATTGAGCGTGGCCAGGACTATGTTTGGAGGAAAGGCCCTTCATGGGAATCTGTGCTCAATCACATTGTCCAAGCATTGGAGCAGAGAGAGGATGGATTTAGATGTGAACCTCTGATCTGGTGCATCTATTTTGACCTTTTGGAAACTGACCCTGGGCAGGAGAAGCCCGCACTGCCAGTTTTTCTACATGAACACTCTAAAAAATTGGGCAAAGACATCTTTTGGAAAATGGCTCAATCAGTTTCCTCTGCCATTTCTATTGATGTAATCAAAAGAGCCAGCTCCTATGAGCCCAAGGAGTTGAGGTGGACACAATTCATGTTGGATCTACCAACAAATCCTAATGAATCCCAAAACTATGGTTTTAAAGAGATGACCAGTCCATGTACCATTTGGGAATTCTTCAGGACCTTCCCAGCAGCAGCCCCCTTTCTTCTTGAACATATCACCCCAGAGTTGAAGAAGACTTACAACAACTTGATTCCCCCATCTCCTCTAGTCAAGCAAGACTTGAAGTTTTTCTTGGCTGATATTCCAGATCATTTGTTTCTTTGGCATTATGTTGCTATCACTTCAGTAGCTTGGAAAGAACATCCAGATGTTCCCTTTACTGCTATATCCAAATTGATAAAGCTTGCATCAGTGGAGGGTGAGGAGGACCAGAAAAAGGCACTTGAAGTCCTTTCTATCAACTGGAATTGGATTCTTCTTTCTCCAGACCTCTTTGATGATCTGATACACAATGGGGATACAGTAGGAAACCTCCTTATCAGATCTTTTGACACTCCACACACTTTTGGCAAAAACTCTATCGAATTACTAGCCAGGGTTTCAATTCTCGGCATAGCAGCTGCAACCCGCATTTCAGATTATAGCAAGGCAGAGGAGCTTGCACAGAACTGCTTCCAAATTATGTCGCAAAAATTGGATTCTGCCCTCATCGAGCATCCTCAATGGATCTCCCCTCTCTGGAAGACACTGACTGAGCAAAAAGTGCTCAGTCCCAGTGTGGAACCCATGGACGGGTACACGAGGTATTGGTTATATGAGGTGTAGCAAAAGTACTTGGCTGGGTTAGCACCAACGCAAAACAAAAGTTCGAGTGAAGGTGAAGAATGAAGAAGTTTTCAGGGAGGAGGCTATTGCATATATCTCAGGGGAGGAAATGGAACCTCTTACTTCCCTTTTGAGGAGTACATTCTTTCGAGGTACGCTTCCGCGTGAAGATTCGGACTTACAGAAATCATTGCGTATTTTGGAATGGCTTGCTCAACTCAAAGGCTCCGAGAACGAGCACATGAATCGGATTCCAAAAGAGAAGTGGTTACCTTGTTTGGAGCAAGTAGAGAATGAGCTTACAGGGCTTAAGATGGAAGACTTGTGGTTTGCAGAGTATAATGATGCTTTCGAACAAAACCCAAAAATTCTGAGGAATTTCCGAGCGTTCGTTGAGCATGGACATTCTATTCAGGGTACTACATTGGTAAGTTTCATATTATTTATATATATCAGTTTATACGTATATGCAACTGAAACAATCTGTCTATAGCCTTCGAGTCAACAAGCACCCGACTCGGAGTCGCAGCCCTCAAGACCACAAGACCCCGAGAGTAAACATTTCACGTTCCGAATCCCGTCACCTCTTCAACGAACATGGAAGAGACTGACACGCACGCCGGATGGTCGCACTAGAGACAATGATTTAGAGGCGGGAACATCGGGAACATCAGGAACATCATGCGTTGAGATGCAGCCGATGTCGACGCAGCCTCAGAATGGGAACGACGATAATACGATGGGACAGATGGAAGGAGGATCGGGAACGAGAACGAGAGGTCCAGCGGTTAATGGTCAGGAGGAATCAACAATAGATGGTCCACCAAACGATAACGCAACTCCTGCTGGGACCGTTGACAACATACTACAGCTGGACAAACATTTAGACGACGCTGGAACACCGCATGTAGGCGAATTGGGTCTTCCTGACAGCCCTGCTACTACCAGTCTACTACATGAAGTTCACAGTACAGACCGGAGTAAGGCTGACATAGGAAGATTAGTGGAGGCTGGGCAATCGGGAACGGATACATCAAGGGACAACAGGTCGAATGCGGGAGACGGCAACGGGACGTTGAGCGCAGATCAATGTGAATTTGAACGAGTAGGGAGTAGCCGAACCGAGGACTCTGGACGGAACCAAACGCAAGAGAAGTTAGATATGGGAATGGCAGTGGACGTGGAGCAGTTGCAGATGCCAGATAAACAGGGTGATCGTCTATCTGGTGTTCGAATTGCAGGTGGAACGACAGGTGGAAGGAGCGAAGACACTGGTAAAGCTGGAGAGAACATAAACAAAAATGTAGATACTCAGCTTATAGACGACCAGTCTCGAGCAGAAGGTGAAAGGACGGAAGGAAAGAGAGAGGGTAAGGAGACGGGAGCGGTAGCTGAGGGTGGACCGTCGAGAATAGGAAGGCTTAGGTATGAGGACGATACAAAGATTGGGACGCGTTACGAGTCATGGAGTGAAACAATTCCAAGCATGTCTGGCGTCGGAGAGCCGGGAGTAGATGAAGGTAGTAATCAGGACATGGGCATTGAGCAACGTGTATCTGGTGGGACCGGCGGAAAAGAGGACAAAACGGACACGGGAGGCTTGGCTGGAGCTGGAGCGTTACAGAAAGAAGACTCGACTGTGGATGACGGGACACAGCCTGCAGTTACGGGGATGCTACCGACTACGAGCTCTCGTGGAGACAAAGACCTAAAGGGAGACAACGACGACAGCAGCCAAATCACAAACAATCAGTTCCAGAGTGAAGTCGACAGGACGGAGAGAGAGGGCAAGAGTCTAGACACTAGCGACTCACCTGAAGACCGATTCAAGGATGAAGCAGCTCACACCGGGAGTAGTCGTAGAGGGACAGCGAGTGGAACGGATATTGCCGGATCAAGTCAAGGAGGTGGAAGCCAGGTAACGAAAGCTAGTAACACAGGCAACAACGAGCGAGAAGAGAGAAGTGTAGAAGACGAAGAGTGACGCATATGATGTCAACCAACGTCCGACGGATTCGCATATTTACGACGACACATACATGGATGAGTCTTTTTGTATTTACTGTCAGTAATGAATTGAGATTAGCATACCCAAGACTCAGACTATATATACTTTTCAGAATCTGAATCTGAAAAGATATAGAAAGACATACCGATCATTATATGCGTCTAGACTAAAGACACATCGAGATGGCAAAGAGACTCGGAGACACCATAAAACCGCTAAACTTTGTGTGCCGTGTGCCCCGATCCAGACCAGACATGCAGTAGTCAAGAGAATACAAGGAACGAAAAGTGAAACGGTCGTAAAAGTAATCATGCGAAATCAATATAAAGCGGAAAAATGAGAAAGAGGAACCGTTCGCAATCTAAACTCGAGTGCACGGCATCCTGTTCTGAGTATTCTATCCAATGTCTGTACCTACACATCAACACCACCTACCCTTACTGCAAATCGCTTCCTTCTGATTTTTTTCGATCTTTTAACAATGCCCAATGCTACTCCTGCAGCAATACCCCAGAAAACTCCCCACACGGAGGCAATTCTCTGTGTCCTCAAGCGGTTCCATGCAAGCTGAATCGGTTGCGCCAGTCACTTGTCCCCGGTTTTAGAGAATGACAGTGAATATGATACATTATGACACGAGTAGAGGAGTACAGTATGGACTTGCGAAATGGGTTAAAGAACGAGGGAATGAGAAGGGGGATAGACTCACTGCCAATAAGAAGGTAGGCCCTGTTGAAAAAATGGCACATGGCCTGCAGGGATATGCTCTGCAGGACGAAAGAAGTAGGGAAGAGAGGAAAGGAGAGGAGTATGCATCAAAAAAGACTAACAGAATAAAGTCAAACGACAAAGACAATACTCGTCAATCATCCTTTGACCGAACTCAAGTAAAAGCGACGCCAAACCTATGCCCATCTCCCTATACCCTTCGATTCAACCTCAACATCACCCGTCACAGCTACTGAGCTAGTCTCGTTTCCACATTTCTCGCTTCGCTCAGACTCTTCGTTATATAGCCCAGCCCAGCGTTTCGTCAATACAGCTCCAGGGACTTCTTCAAATTCTCCTGCTGCTTTATTCAATCAAAGTCTTGCTGACTCGGGACGGTTCCTTGATTCTTGATAACAACAGCGTGTCTGTTGTCCTGGATTGACAAGTCGTAAAAGAGACCTCTGATTCGGATCTCCCTATGGAAATAGCACCAGCAACAAAATTTGAAAACGTCAAGAAGGGAAAAAGATAGTCGTGATAGCAAAAATAGAGGGTAAAGCAGTTAGACAAGACAAGAATATAATAAATGTATCCTCAAGTACAATTACCGTCGAATGTAGTAGAGAGCAAAAGAAATAATGCGACTCACATCATTATTGAAGGTCCATCAATATCATCTCTCTCGACTTCAGCGCTCCAGCCTCAAGCACTCCTTGCAATACGATCCGCCCACTCCGAGTCTAGTATTCCTATAACATTTTGCAGTCGAAAGCGTTAGCGTAGTCGACGACACCCAGTAGTGACACGATTGTGATGTCAGACGTACGCATATTTTCTCGCTTTCGCTTCTAGTTCATCCATGTCCTCATCCCGGCCTTGATCTAAAACTCCGCTGGCCATGGATGCGTAACAATGCCTCGTAACACGGAGCCTTGGAATGAAAAGGGAAGTAACAAGTATCAAGTTCTTGAAGCACAATTTACCAAGTTTGAATCGAAGATTTGCGGTATGCCGAAAGGGTCGGTTTGAGGACGTTGATTTTTTTCTATGTAACAGGCTCGGGAAGAAATAGAAAGAGGATAGTGTAAGAGTAATTGAAGCGATAAGACCGACATGAGAGACCACTTGTAAGGGAAGGAAGTAACAAAACGAGGCGTTGGTGTGTCGAAGAGAATCGCTCGAAGATTGACTCTTGAGTCGGAGAAGAACGGAACTCAGTATCACGTGATTTTACAGCGAAATTGACACGCCATCCTTGAAAGCGCGTTTTGGACTACTTACCTCCGAGAAGTGCACGTATAGTGTTTTGGCCCGACTCAAGATTGGAATATCAAGTTTTACATGCAAAATAAAAAGTAAGGAGAAACTCGGCTTGTTCTCTCTATACAGAACATTCAAACATCTTTTTTGCTATTTCTTTCTTACAGTGAGTTCGACTCCGGGCACAACTTCCAAGGCCCAACTTGCTTTTCCATCCCCTTTTCTCATACTCTTGTTTTTTTTGAGCCGTCCTTGCCACTTGGCTGATAAGTCCTTGAAAAACCTGATTCTCTATGCTGAAATTCAATTTACAGCGAAAATAGTACGGATCTTATCGTTTTCGCATAGACAGAGCCAAACGAGTTGAACGCGCAGGTGAATCATCATTCCATCCCTCAGTGGTCTCATATGATATTCAGGAAGAAAGTTTCCAACAAAATTTTGGCACTCATTGGCCTACTTGTTCATTGCCATTTGGCGCAGAAGTGAATAGAGAGAGCGCTCCCGACATATTTCCTTTTGTTATTCCACTCATTTTTTCCCAGCTTGGTGTAGTAATTACGGAGCAAATACGTATTTATACGGAAATCCTAACACGAATGCTTGAGCTGACGATATCAAAACTTGCACTAAATAGGTCTGTTACTAGGACTCAAGAAACAGAAGTAGATGAACGAAAAGTTTTCTTCTGACTGTCATTGCACAATACTTGTTAAAGTTATGGGTTTCTGTTGTAAATATGTAATTGCGAAGCAGAGAGTAAGCGAGGTCTGGATGAGGAACAGCCGAACTTCACTTACTTTTTTTCGTTACCACTTCATTTGTTTCTTCTTGTCTTTTTTTGCCATTCACTCCCCTCATACAACTGATGAGAATTGGACATTTCAATGGAGGCTCCGAAACATTATTTGGGTACATTACTGTTTGGTAAAAACCTATGTATAAGTCGGTATCAAAAATCTGAGTACAGAGAGAAAAGAATAATACTTATAGAGAATATAAGTATAATTGATTTAGAGTGAGAGCCCATCTCTGTCATGAGAATTTGCAGAAAGAAGTAGCCTAAATATTTTCTCAAGACTATACTTAGTACTATCATTAAGACTCTGAAGACCGAAAGGAGCTCAAGGCGAAATAAAGTGAACCAATGGGGATTTATAGCAATCACTGAATAATTGTGACTCCAAGGTGTTCCACAATTTGAGTTGTGTAACAATTATGATTCTATTCATCCTACTGTTCCAAAAGTATAAGCCACAAGTTAATCTGATCTGTTCATATTGAATCCATAAAGCTCTATAGTTAAAGTTATACATTGAGGGAAGAACACTAATCTTGAAATTAGACATCAAATCAAAGGACTGTATGCTTCAAGTTTGAAGCTTGCATAAACTCAGTATTTCTGTTCAGATTATCTTTCACTTGGTATATCATATGATTTCCAAAAGACTAGATATAAATCTAGTAGAAGCTTTCATGTATAAAAGTAAATTAAGTGTTTTAAGTTACAAAAACTAGGTAGTGGCACAGCTACCATGACTAGTTGTATGGAGATATGAGTGAGTGGTTCTCATGTTTGCAAAAATAGTTATCTTGCACCTATAAAAATTGAAACCAGGTTACCAACACTTACCGAAACACAACTAGGCTGCAAAAATATAAGACGGAGTAAATGACACGAAGAATCTTAGAGTGCCTTGTACTGGGATATGATGTTGGTATTTGCATAGAGATTTTAAGCTACTATCAAATCCACTTGCTACTATGTTCCTCAGTCATACTGTACTAAGCATATTCGAAATTTCGATGAAATGGCAAATTAATTCAAATTGGACCCTCAGTAAACACAAGGTACACACCATATATAAAATCGAGTGTTGATATCAGACTTTCGATTTGCGGTCTACATAGATTCTCAATTCAGAATTATAAGAAAACTGGTAAAAGACATCCAATCACACGAATACATCATGTAAATTATCAAGCCATGGGTCAAAAAGGGCACTAGAGACCCCAACCGATTTCAAAGTTCAAATAAGTGTATCCACCGGTGATAACATTCTTTGGCGACTTATAATATGCCTAGATCTACCAGTCAATTTGAGTATATGCTTCTAGACTCTAGACCAAAGACACATCGAGATGAAAAAGAAGGCATCGTGATTGAAAGACGCTAGAGTTTTGGAATCCTCAACTGTATTGGGACCTCGGTCATCTGGTTGACTCGGGCGCGGTCGGAGGGGGGGGAAAAGGTCGTCAAAACACAGCTGCAGTGGTACATAGACAGCGTGATTACATCAAAGGGCAAAAAAATACAGGGAAGCGCAAGAAAAAGAAAAGTAGCCTACATCTATAAACTGAGGCCTAAGCATCCCATGTCCAACTTGACAATGATGCATATTTTCATCTGTGCGTGTCACAGAAGAAAAGTTTGCAACTGTAAACATTGCTAAAAAAACATCTCGTGTCTGCTCACTGCTCTCCCTCCAACGCCCTAACAATCCCAAACGCCCCTCCAACAGCAATCCCTCCAACAAGCAAAGTGCTCACCGCTCCCCAAACAATGCCATAAGCCGAATTACTAGCGCCTGTCAACTGTGCCCTTGATCGCTCCAAAGATCAAAAGCAACGACAACCGGTGACGATACATGAGTAGACGAGTGCGGTTTGGGCGTGGGGGATGAAAAGTAAGGGAAGAGAGGGATGAGGCCGCCGACGAGGTAGCCCCCATGCTGATGGTGAATGCGGAGATGTAGAGTCGGCGGGTGGGGACTTCTTCTGTGAAAAAGGAAAAGAGAGGAAAAGAGGAAAAGAAAGGAGATAAGCGTGTGGTTATAAAAAGACCCCCAAGAAAAGACCAAGCAAAAGAAGGGGGGAAAAAGTACCCATCCCTTGACCAAATTTAAGCAAAAAAGCTGTCAAACCAACGTCCTTACTTCATCTCAACGATCCCGCCTCGACGTCATTCGTCCTCGACTCTGGACTAAACCTCTTCCTCACCTCCAGATTCTCTCAAACTCTTTGCTACCGCTCTACACGTCAACTCATCTACACCAATAGGTCCAAGGACTTTCTCGACTTCTCCTGAGTCTTTCCATTTCACCTGAACAACTTCTGACGACTCGAGCGGCAGTTTGGTTTTTGAGATAACATAGGTGGTCTCTTTCAGCTTGAGAGGCTAGGAGGCCTCCGATATCCATAGATATGGCTCCGGCGATGAGTCCGGCTACACCATTCAAGATGACTAGGTGGGAGGTACCGAGTGAGGAGAGACTGGCGGTAAGCGCGAAGGGAACGGTAAGACTGTCTGATAAACCAACAATCCCGGAGAGGAAGTATACTCAGTACCATTGCCACACAATCTCTTTGTAAAGTAGAAAGTAAAAGAGAGAAAATAAGTACTCACGCATCCCTGACAACATCTGGATCAATCAGCATCCTCTCTTCAGCTTTGAGCTCCTTGCAACAGACACTATCCGCTCTAGAGTTTCTGGCGCATTTCGGAGTCAAGGTCGTAGTTTCAGAGTAGACAGCGTCCTCTATCGGTTATACAAGTGGAGTTGCGCCTGCGCTCGAGTTTTAGTTTTGGTGACGAAGGGAGAGGAATGCTAGATGTGCGTGTTGTTATTTGTAATGGTGGTTGTGGAGGAGACGGATAATTCTGACATTTTGAGAGAAGAAAGAACGGGAATAAAGTAGTCGTTAAGACACCGAAGATCTAGAAAGGGAAGAGCAAGATATTAGTGACAAGGAGAAAGACGACAGCCTCCTTCCGGGGCTCACCGGAAGACAGACTCAAGGATGACGTGAGTCACACTGGGAGTAAAGGTACAGCAAGTGGAACAAACATTGCCGACTCTGGTCAAGAAGCTGAAAGTCGGGAGCTGGTGATGAAAGCCGTTAGTGACACAGACAACGACATTGAGGTCACCGAGCAAGAGAAGAGCGACGCGAAGACGCAATTATGACGACACAATTCTCACGCTATTTCTAACTACACTCCCAGAATCTCGAGTCCCCAGTTCAATCATGCATCAAGGAAAGAGGGTATAACCAAGTCGACTAGGCGTGGTAACTTGCTACCTTTGAGAAATACAGTTTCTCGTCCAAATACACTGAACACGGCATACTCTGATAATCACTTTCCCTCTGCATGAAAGACGAATGATGTTCGAGCAGAAACCTCCGATACTACTTCATGTTATTTTTAATAGATCCCTGTTAAAATGACTTTCTGATCGTCTTCACTTCCCATTAGCTGCGACATTAAATATCATCACAAGCTGGGTTCCGACCCAACGATGATCTGATTATCTTTATTCACTTCCTCTCCAAGACTTTGTAATGTTCCGAGTCCCAAACCATTCCGCCCCGATGTAGTGTCCTTCTGACCCGGAATGTCTCCGTGTCACTACCTTGTATCCGAAAATCAACCCACAGCGAAAAACAGTACACCCCCCTCAGGTTACCACAAACTACGCTTAGTATGTGCTACAATTGTCCGTGGAACTTGAACAGATAGAGCTAGATGTATCGGACGCGGAGGTTGATGCTCTGGGCTAGTCCCTGTCGTCTTGGATTCGTTGACATTAAGTAATACCCAACCCGGACACTCCCCAATGGTGTCATGAACACCAGAGTCATTATTTTGATGAGGTCTATTCATCACACTGAATGTAAACAGTTCGTTTTTTCTATTTTCTTAATAGGGTCACCTACAATACTAGACCGCATTTGCTGCGAGATATATCGACATTTCTATTCCATAAGAAACACTTCATATCTATTTAGGCCCCGCTCTGAAAATCTTCAAGTGGGGCTTTGGTGGGGCGATCACTAAGATTACTAGTGCCTCAGCCCATGTCTGGATCAAAAATTGTAGTATTGTTTTGTTGTCGTGGAGGATGAAGTATCGAGCTAAGTAGTGACCGTACTATGCTTCTCACGGTAGCGACTTACATAGGTAGATTTGGTCCGTTTCTCCATTTTTCTTTACGCTCCATTTCAGTTCTCTCTAACCCCACTTTCAAACTTCATTGTGGAGTTGCAGTATATCTCGTAGCAAATGCGGTCTACTAGCTCAAAAAGTCTAATAATTATTTGTGAGAAGAACTTAACGAGAACGTTCATGCTCACCATTCTAGAGATCCAGGCTTACAGGCCACAATACAAAGCCCGAGTCCGTCAAGGGACAGATACAAACGGAGTCAAAAAAAACTTTCATTCTCACCTTCGAAGTCGCTCTATAGAATATGACTAGCTAGTTCAACCCAGTTTCTCCAGCAAGGAAGCTCGGAAAAGATGAATGTCTGAAGGAACCAAAGTTCTTAAATCAATGGCACTTTCTCTGACTGGGTAGTAGGGTCGATTGCTTACATTAAATGAGGACTCCGGTGCGAGTTTTTGTTTGACTTTTACTGCTTGTTTTTTCTTTTCCCCTTTTGCTTTTTCGCTGCTCTCTTCTCTCTGTCTCTTCTGCTGCAAGACAAAATGACTGACGCATGTAGCCCACAGATACTTTAATTAAAAGCTCTGACTCCTTTGTATACAATGTACATCCTTTATCAAACAAGCTTTTACTCTACCACTGCTGCAAGCCGCTGCCGTATGTCAAGATATAATTTTATGTTGGAACAGCTGTTTGGAAGAAAGCTGAGTAAATCTAGATAGTAATACATAAGTACAAGAATAATTGCAATCGTTCGCCATACTTTTACGGGATCTCTTACTTAGTTCGTTCTACAACATTTTTAACGGCACGTTAAGCGTTTTGCACGACCGCCATTTGTTCCAAACGTTGTGTGTTGTATCCTTCCATACACATGAAAATTTATAGGTTCATTTCATACCCCTTCCAGTCTACCAGGCGCTCATGGGTTGGCACCCCGGGTTCGAAGTTACCTTACCCGGTTTAATAGACTCCTCCTCCTCCTCCGTCATCACGAGGCCGGAGTTTGAGAAGGACTAGACCGTCTTTCGCAGCAGGTGGCTGTGTCAAGTTCGTCCGCATTTCAATCTCGGAAGATTCCGCTCAGATTCGGGCCGCTTCATAAGTTCTCAACCCCTAACCCCTATTAAGTCCTCACAGTACAGCCTACCGAGCAGTTTATATCCAGAAAAGATATTCTGTTTGGACAGAGCTAGGGCGATGACTCTACATGATACTAATAACCGGTGTAGGGCCTGCTGGCGCGGCACTGCCCGCTACCTCCCACTACAGTCAAGCTGGAAGCAAGCATACTCTCTCAGGATTAATGAACTCTCGTTGGACTCTCTTTCCCTCTCAATTAGTTTTAATTCTAAAGCAGCAAATATGATCGCAATCATGAGTATTTCCACTTACTACACCACCCAAATTTGAGGAAGGGAACTCGAGATCAACGACAGGGAAAGTGAACCACATTGAAGTCCAAAAGTGTTGGTACTATCGATGCTATTATGGAGTATACTCCAATAAAGTATTTCATACTGTTAAAGGGCTCCTGACTATATAGCATCCTCTATCAGACCCTACGGGAAACATAACTTGAGAGAGAAAGTGAACTAAAAATCTCCGACCATCGATGACATTATCGAGTATACCGCTCGTTACTACACAGTACCCTCTATCAGACCCTAAGACAAAGTGAAACAACAATTGCTGTAATTACAGACATCCCGAACTCCCTCTACTAGGCCCAAATATCGATTACCAATGTAATTACTGAGTAGTTCTCCCCATCATACTTCACGAGTTCAACAATTTCGAGAGAAGGTGATCCGACTCGCCGCCAGCAACGTAATCATTGCGTTACCTACCCACTCTATTAGTTTCCAAACAGACATCCCTCCTCCCCAGTTCAAAATCAAACTTAGACCACATCTGGAAGGGTCAGAAACAGTGCACTTAATCTGAGCAACCTGACGATCAATCTAGTCAACGCGAACCCAACAGGAATTTGAAATAACGCACACTTGGAATTTTTCCAACTGCTAGTTGTACTGCGTTACAAACCTCTTCTCGCGCACAATCCAGGATGGTGAGGAGGGACATATCGGGGGTCGGCATCAGCAGTGATGGAAATGTGAAAAGGGGCCGAGGGCGTCCAACGATTCGTTTACATAAACGATACCCACGAGACAGGGGGAACCCAAAAAACCGTTTGTGTGCCAAACGATATGCAAATTGAACCGGGCCCTAGAGCGGGCCGGTACCGGAAAATCCGTTTGTCTGCCAAACGATCGAGAACATGCAAATCGGTGTAACTGCATGACAAGACCCACTACTTAAGGTAGCGGGAATTGATATGAAAAACGACTAGTATTATAATTCGAGTCTCATGGCAGCCACGAGGACTTTCAGATGGTGATCAGTATTTCCGAAGGGGTGTTGGTTTCAACGTGTTTTAAACGTGCCTCCTTGTCTTTTGTTCTACCACGACCGACACCCAACCCAAAGAACTCTCAACGCTCTCTCATCGTACCAACATGGACAAAAACAACCCGCATAGTATTGGTTCTCAATCTGAAAGCCCCTCCGCCATGCCTAACGACGTTAATGGGACGCCGAAGGAGTCTGAAGACCTAGACAACGGTGCCCCCTCGAGAAACGTCGACAAGCCGAGCAATGAACAAGAGCATCGAGACACCCCTAAGTTTGTGCCAATTAGCCTTTTTACACCCAAAAATAATGATACATCCCTTAATAGCAACAATATCGATACCGACAAAGATCAAGAAAACAACGCTAGGGATACAACTCAGACACCCGGTCAGCAACAGCCCAGAAAGCACCCACTTCTTGGTCGGCGTGCTCCGATCACAGGTAATTTATAATTCCTCAAACGTTAGTTTCCTTGTACTAAAATAGCTGTATAGGGCCAGCTGACACATATGATTATACTCAGATGTATGAAGAAGATGAACCATACATGGAAAGGAGTCCAAACGCAAGAGTTTGGAAGGTGTATAATCATTTAGTAGCAAAGATTGATTCAGATAGGGTTGAAGATTGGAGGGATGGGTTAGATTCACTGCTAGTCTTTGTATGTGCTTGAATCTCATTCCCTTCTTCATATCTTGCTAAAGTAAACTTTAGGCTGCCCTATTCTCTGCTGTTATTACAACTTTTGTTGCTCAGACATCCTTGAGTCTCCAAAAAGACTGGGGAGAGGTGACAGCGAATCTTATGATGGAGCTCATTCTGGTCCAACGTGCTGGGTTTAATGGAATTTCAGTCAATACCATCCCTAGCTCCCAGCTTACTCCTTCCTCTAACTTTACTCCTCGTCCTGTGGATGTGGCCATTAATGCACTTTGGTTCTTCAGCCTTGCCCTCAGCCTTTCTACTGCCCTTGCTGCAATTGTATGTAAGCAGTGGATTCATCAGTACACTATCATGTCCTCTACAAACTCCCCCCTTGATCAAGCTCATATCCGCCATTTCCGATTTATGGGTCTGGAAAAGTGGCATGTAGCTGGCATCATAGGCCTTCTTCCTACATCCGTGCACCTGTCATTAGGTGTATTCTCTGGAGGACTCATTATATTCCTTCATGATCTTAGTCCAATTATTGGGGGAATTGTTGATGTTGTGATAGCCTTGACCTCTGTACTGTACACTATTGCCAATCTCCTCCCACTGTGGTCCATCAATTGCCCATACAAAACACCTTTAACATTATACACCTTCTATGCTGTTCGAGGCCTCTGTCACATATTTAGCCTGTCCTTTTACAAAAACTCGGCATCACTGGTTGATGCTGAGAAAAATGCTGCCACAAACCAGATGGAAGACAATGATTACAGCATATTATCATGGTTGATGAAATCTTCCAACAACTCTGTCCAGAAGATTGCTATGGGGACACTTGGCATTCTGCCACATGATCATGTATCCAGAATTGAAAAGAGTCTCACCTTTGATCTGAAACATGTTCTGTCTCAAACTGTTGAGTCAGAGTCCCATGATCCATCTTCATGTGCATATGGGCAAGCCACCCGTGCTCTTTTTCGCTTGGATCCAAGTGTTCTTCATTGATTTCACCCTCTCATATTGTTTCCACTTCCGGATTTATCACCTCCATTGTCACTTGAAGCACCCTGGCAGAAACCCACTGACTGGGAGCCTGCACTGGAATTTATTATCAGTGCACTCACCCAGAAAAATCAAAAGAGGGGGACTTTTCTATGGTGTGCCTATTTTGATTTTTTGGAAAACACCTCCCCAGAAGTCTTTCTATATCAATATTCTGAAAGACTGGGTAAAGACACCTTTTGGAGAATGGCTCAATTTGTTCCCTGTTCCCGTTCTATAGGTCAACTTCAAAAAGCCAGTTCTTATAATGGGATGAGGTGGTTACAATACATGTTCGATCCACCAACAGGATATCATTCTCAAGATATAACTAGTCCACGCACAATTTGGGATTTCTTCAGAATCTTCCCAGCAGCAGGACCCCTTCTTGTTCAACACATCTTGCCAGAGTTGAAGAAGACTTATGATGACTTGATAACCCCATCCCCTCTGATCAAGGAAGACTTGAAATCTTTCTTGGTTGATATTCCGGATCATTTGTTTCTTTGGCATTATGTTGCTATCAATCCAGTAGCTTGGAAAGAACACCTAGATATTCTCTCTGTTGTAATCTCCGAACTGGTGATGCTTGCGTCAATGGAGGGTGAGGAGGACCATCAAAAGGCACTTGAAGTCCTTGTTGTCACCTGGGCTTGGATTCTTCTTTCCCCAGACATTTCTGATGATAACCTGATGACCAACTGGAATACAATGAGAGGCCTACTTGACAAATCATTCAACACTCTGCATGGTTCTGATAAAGACCCTATGGAATTAATCACCAAGGTTGTAATTCGTGGTATAGCAGTTGCAACCCGCATTTCAGATTCTCGCAGGGCAGCGGTGCTTGCGCGGAACTGCTTTATAATTACGTCGCAAAGATTGTATTCTGCCCTCAGAGAGCATTCTCAATGGATCCCCCCTCTCTGGAAGACACTGACTGAGCAAAAAGTACTCAGTCTCAGTGTGGAACCTATGGACTGGGAGGCAAAGTATGAATTATATGAAGTGCAGCAAGTACTTGGCCGGGTTAGCACCACCGCAAGACAAAAGTTCGAGTGAAGGTGAAGAAGTTTTCAGGGAGGAGGCTCTTGCATATATCTCAGGGGAGGAAACAGAACCTCTTACTTCCCTTTTCAGGAGTACATTCTTCAGACATGATCTTCCACGTCAAGTTCTGGACTTACAGGAATCATTGCGCAGTTTGGAATGGCTTGCTCGACTCAAAAACTCCGAGAACAACCACGCAAATCGGATTCCGAAAGAGAAGTGGTTGCCTTGTTTGGAGCAGGTGGAGAATGAGCTCGAGCATGGACTACAAGAGCCTCGGGAGAGAGAAGAATTCGAAGTCAACCTAAAAATTCTGAGGGATTTCCAACGTTCTGTTGAGCAAGGATTTTCTAATCAGCGTGCTACATTTGTAAGTATTCTGATATTTCTATACTAGTTTTATACATATATGCAGCTCAAATGATCTGTCTATAGCCTCCGATTCAACAAGCACCCGAGTCGCAGCCCCCAAGACCACAAGAACCCGAGAGTAAACGTTTCAAATTCCAAGTTCCATCATCTCTCAAACAAACATGGAGGAGACTAAAACGCTCGCCGGATAATCACGCTAGAGATGATGATTTAGAGGCAGGAAGATCGGGAACGTCACTCGTTGAGATGCAGCCGACGTCAGCGCAGCCTCAGAATGGGAGCGACGATAATTTGATGGGAAGGAGGATTGCACACAGGAGGTCTAGCAGTTGACAGTCAGGAAGGATTAAAAATATATGGTCCACCAAGCGAGAACGCACCTCCTGTTGAGACCATTCCCAATACACCACAGCCGGATGAACGCAAAGTTGAAGCTGGAACGCTGCTTGTGGATGAATTGGGTCGACCTGACCGAGAAGAGGCTCCCCCTCCTACTACCAGTCTACATGATGCTCATAGTACGGACCAGAGGGAGGTTGACGCAGGAGGCTTAACGGAGGCTGGGCAATTGGGAACGAACATATTGAAGAACAACGGGTCGAATATGGGAGACGGCAACGAGACGATGAGCGCAGATCGGCACCCAGATTTTTGCGTCCACGTGGTGCGTCCAAGGTGCGTCCAGCGTCCAAGTGCGTCCAGGTGCGTCCAGGGTCACGTGCGTCCAGGGTCACGTGCGTCCAGATGCGTCCAAGTGCGTCCAAATGCGTCCAAATGTGTCCAAATGCGTCCAAGTGCGTCCGAGTGCGTCCAAGTGCGTCCAAGTGCGTCCAAGTGCATCCACGGTGGCTGTGCTAATCCCAGTTTTTTCGTGTATGAATACTTTGAGGATTTTAGAATTCCAAGTGACTCTTTCATCTGTAACACATATCCATTGAGTTACAGTATAAAAATTACTTTGACCTGTAATAGTCATACAATATAGTTCATACTTAGTCTTTTGGAAATCTTGCATATGAAAAATTTGTTCAAATCCCATTATCAATCTGTTACTAAACCACATTTACAATTTACAATGAGCATTGATGTGGGCCTTCCATTCAAAAGGATTCCAAGTGGATTTGTAAAACACTTAGGTTTCCAGCTCATTTATAATGGCTTTTAAAGTTCAAAATATTAGGAAAGTAAGAAGAATAAAATCCCAGTCACTTTCCATGAGTTCAAATAACACCCTCCTAATTCTGACAGATCTTTTATGAACAGCAATGTCACAAGTACTCAACTTCCAAATTTTGAGCCTGTAGCTTTTGCCAGTCAATTTCTGGGGTGTGCCCAATACATGGTAGATCCAATATTGACATTTTCACAGATTCAATATCAATATTATCTAACTCTAGATTGGTTTCAACCATTGTGTTATTGAACTCTATAGTTAGACATTTATTGACAACTGAATCTCAACTTCACACCAATCTCAGGTTCATGGATTGTATCTCAATATACAATATCATTGTAAATGAATATCTAGGATGGCTTTGAAATAGCTATTTTCCTGGACTCAATTAGGTTCCTAGATGTCTAAGCCTCCTGTGTACTAGTACACTCCATTCTTTACTAGGCATCACTTGACATCTAAGCTCCAAATGTTCAAGATAGTTCATCAACCATCAATCAATGTATCCAATACTATCACTGTTTACATCAATATCTCATTGTTTTGAAGTCTTGAACTTCAAAATCTCAATAATAAGAAAATTATACTTACCAGTCACTTTCAAGACTTCTCAAAGTTATTGGGGATAGAACATTACAGCTAGTACTCCTGGAGAGTAATAGTAATCTAATTGTTAGGGGATATATTTCATAGACCCTAGACTCTGGTATTAGAGTCCTACATCTACTTACCAGTAACATTATTCACATAGTACTGTATAGCTTCCTCCTATATTAGAGTCTTGTACATACTTACTGGGAGTCAGACTCCCTTAATCCAAAACAATCCCACTCTCTTTAACTGGAAGCTCTCTAAAAGTCTTGAAGAAAATTTAATCACTGAAACTTCTTGGACCATTGTAAATTTATATTATTTTTTCTGAAAGCCAGTTAGAAAGTATCAAAACTAGAAGATACTCAAGGAAGACCAATGTATGTATTTGTATAACATCAGAGATGATAGAAATGTGTACACTGTATAAATTCAGAGATGATAAAAATGTCTACATAAAAACTTAGAAAAGCCTTGCCTCTCCCTCATCATTTGAGTGTCTTTGGGATTGCAATCTCTGTATCCCAGTTTAGGATATACACCTTGAATTACAGAAAATGATTCTGGACACACATAAAGATTTTGGACACATCTGGACGCATTTTGGACGCATTTTGGACGCACCAGTGCATCCAAAGTGCATCCAAGTTCATTGAAAAATTTGGACACATTTTGGACGCACTGAAAATCCAGTGCGTCCAAAGTGCGTCCAAGTGCGTCCAAATGCGTCCAAGTGCGTCCAAATGCGTCCAAATGTGTCCAGGTGCGTCCAAAAATCTGGACGCACCTGGACGCACCTTGGACGCACCTTGGACGCACTTTGGACATATTTGGACGCACTTGGACGCACTTGGACGCACTTAAATCAAGTGCGTCCAAAATGCGTCCAGAGTGCGTCCAAAATCCTTCAAATTGCGTCCAAAAAATTTCAAGGTGCGTCCAAAATTCTTCAAAGTGCGTCCATAGACTCAAGTGAGTCCAACGCTGTACAGATATAAATATATGTTATTGTTCATGTTTTTAGTATTTAATGATCTTCGACAGTCTTCCACAACATTTTAACCATGTGGTGACCTTACTATTGCTTGCATTTGTAGTCCAATTTATTAATAATTGAAAAAGAATACATACACGACTATAATAAGTACATAAGTAGACTAGTGTTCGTAACGTAATTGATATAAATCAAAATTAATATTTATTAATGGACGCACCTTGGACGCAAATTGGACGCAAATTGGACGCACCTTGGACGCACTGGACGCATTTGGACGCACACGTGGACGCAAAAATCTGGGGTCCGAGCGCAGATCGACGTGAAGTCGAACAGGTGGGAAGTAACTGGACCGAGGACACCAGAAGGGAACAAAAGGAAGGGGAGTTGGATATGGGAGAGGCGGTGGGCGTGGAGCTATCGCAGATGCCAGATAAACAGGGTGATCGTCTATCTGATGTCCGAGTTGAGGGCGGGAAGACAGATGGAAGAAGCGAAGACACCGGTGAAGCTGGAGGTAGCGAAGACAAAAGTGACCATACTCAGCTTATGGGTGATCGGTCTCGGGCAGAAGATGACAGAACGGAAGGAAAGGGAGAAGGTACGGAGATTGGAATGGTAGCTGATAGTGGAACGTCGAAGATGGAAAGGCATGAGGATGATGGAAAAAAGATTGAGATGGGTAGCGTGCCAAGGAGTGGACCAATTCCTGACATAACTGGTGCTAGAGAGCCGGCAGTGGACAAAGGTGGCAATCGGGACACGGATACTGAACAACGCGTAACTGGTAGGACCGGTGGAAAAGAGGATGGTGCGGACACGGGAGGCTTGGCTGGAGATGGAGCATTACAGAAAGAAGACTCTGGAGACAACGAGGCACAGAATGCAGTTACTGGGATGCTGCCAACTATAAGCTCTCTTGGAGACGAAGACCCAAAGGGATACAAAGACGATGGCAACCAAATTACGAATGATCAATCCCAGGGTGAAGTCGACAGGACGGACAGAGAGGGAGAGAGTCTAGACACTACAGACTCACCTGAAGATGGATCCCAGAATAATACGACTCGCAGTGGGAGTAGTCGTGGAGGGACTGCGAGTGGAACGGACATTGCTGGCTAAAGCTATTATTAACACGGGCGACAACGAACGAGAAGAAAGAAGGGCAGGAAGAAGAGAAGTGAAGATGGACAAAGTCCGATGGATTCGCATATTTATGACGACATACACGAATGCAATTTGTACTTGTCAGTAACGACTGAGTTGATCGATGTATTGAAGTTAGTATATAGGTTCGACCGAAAGTGGCCATTGTACTTTCAGCTCTGATATACTTACCAGTTACGTGCCCGTAACCACATGCATCTAGCAGAAAGACATGTCGAGACTTAAAAGAGGGACTGTAGGATGCTACGTACTAAACTTTGTGTGTCGCATGCCTCATTCCGCACTTGCAGTAGTCAAAGAAAACAGAAGGAAATATAAGACAGTCGTGAAATCAGCCATGTCAGGTTCAAGTCCTGAACACAAAAACGAAAAGACACCAAAACAGGACAAGGAGGGAAGAAGGAGAAAGAAGAAAATCCGAGTCTGCATGTGTCTAAACTCAAATACCCGTCAGTGTGTCTTGAGTACTTATTTGTGTACGTTTACTTCAAATCACTCACTTCTTCCCTTGCAGTGCCCTGGCAATCTTCAAAGCCGCTTTCCGCAACAGTACACTGCACTTCCAAACAATTCAATGCATGCTGAATCGTTCCAATGCGCTACCCACCTGTCCTGAATTCCAGAGAAAGACGGTACTGAAGAGATAATTTGTTACACGTGTAGACGAAGGGGGGTTTTGGATTGGGGTATGTGTAAAGGAGGAGGGGACGGGAAGGGTATGGGATTCGCTCATGAAGAGATGCATAGCTTATGCTGAGAAGAGGAGTGGGGAAATGGAAGATTCACCTACTCAGGGACTTGATCTTTGGGATTTTAAGAGAAAAAAAAGAGAGAGCAGTACACATCCAAAAAGGAAAAAAAAAAAAACAGCAAGATGAAGACAAACGGCGTGACAAGACAAAATATACCCATCTCGACCGGACTCGAGCAAAAGCGCTGTCAAATCCATGTCCTTATATTGTTCTATCCCACTGTCCTCAATGACAATCGACATGACTGTTGGGCCAGTCTCATCCCTCTCGTCCTCCCGTCCTCCCGTTTCCTTCCGCTATAGCTCCAGCACAACCTCTCGTTCACTTGATCAACTCCTGGTGACTCAAATCGGTTCCTTAATTCTTGATAACAGTGGCGGAACAAGGAAAGGAAATCTCCGATTTCGACTACCACTGACAGTGTGTTTAGATATAGTACCGATGACAAAGAATATCAGCCATAAGAGAAAACGAGACCGATGAACAAGAGAATAATACAAGGAGAATAATACAAGGATCATATCCTTAGTAGTACCTACCGTTGCCATCAAACAGTCTAGAAGGAGAAGAGCTGAAAGAAACAATGAAAATGATGCGACTCACAATGGCTTTTGAGATTAATACAACGTCTTTGAAAAAACTTCAGCCTCAAGCTCTTTTACAATACAATCCGTCGCGCTCCAGAGTTTTCCCAAGGTATTTTACGCAGCTAAAAGCCGTTACTTTGTCAATCGACAGCATTTGGAGTAGTATTGGTTTTGAGGACACGAAAAGTGTAATAAAAATATGTCTTGTTCTGTTTTGTGAGTCCTCTTTTTGGTTTTGTTCTTCATCGATCGATTTCTTCATTTTTTGGTCTTGAATCACCTGCCTAACCCCGGATGCATAACACAAACCCGAGGCCTCGAAGCCTTGGGAACGAAGAGAGAAGTAATGAGACTTTGGGAGGAACCGGGAGGAATAGAAGTAAAAAGGAGTAAAACATTGGTATACGGGAGACCTGTCTGTCTTTAAGTTGTTAAATATCCAACGCATTGTACTTGTCTACAACCTTGAACTCTGTGCAATTAATTCCTCCATTTCCAATGTATCGGAGCATGCCACTGTTATTTCAAAGTCAATGGGTTCAGTGTAAATCCTGAAGACGAGAGTAGAACATGAGATATATTACTTGCACTTGTAAATCCATTTGGTTTCCGTGCCATTCATCCGTTTCCTCGTCTCACTCACCTTTCCCCAAAACCCAGATTGCAAAGAATACAATAACACAGCGCAAAATGGATTAGGACCGAAAAAGGAAGTACGTGTATGCTTCAGAGAGGTTGGATAGATAAGCGGGGAGGTATGCGGAAAGTTGGATCTGAAAAAACATGATGACGTGGACTCGGATTAGGCCTTGGGGTGGGCATGGGAAACGAAAGGAACACGGGTACGCCCACGAAAAATGTTGATGTATAAAGGAGAGTTTGGACTAAGTGGTCGCCTTTTCCGAGTCGTTGCTGCCGCTGCGAGAGAATCCAAAATGAAGGCGTCGGTAGAGTCTTGACTTTCGGGAATAAAAGGGAATAAAGGTTGACATGTGACACGTGATCCGAGTCTCGAAAGTTTTCCACTCGGAGATTGTTGAAGTAGGATGGAACATCGAGGATTCAGCTTAGATACAAGGATGACGGGGTTCAAGCCAGACCTCTCAACGGAAAAACAAGTACAAAGATTCCTGGACGTGCAGTAGAAAAGAATGAAAGTAAAAGGAAAACAGTCGTTAAAACGGCCGTTCATAATGTAGATAGGTCAAGAAAAAAGAGTCGGACATGAAAGAAAAGATAAGGAGAAAAAGAAGCAAAAAAAAAAAACAGTCCGCACCTAAACAAGGCATCCTACATCTAGATGGTAGTGGTTCCACCATCCGCATTCATCCCTGTATATCGGAATCCCTTTCAGGTAATACACCCTCTAACTCGTTCACTTCTGTCGGTTCATTAAAACGTCTTGACAATCCTGATATCTCCTCCCGCAGAAATACATACCTATAGCCTGTAAAAACAAGCAACGCAATGGATTGCACCGTCAAAATATCGTTATGAACACCCAGATTGCTCACCGTCATCTTACACAGTATTATTCCTTGATCGGTCTAATCATGAGACAATTCCGGTACTGATATACGATTATTCTTGTGGATAAGTAGATGTGTCGGGCTTGAGAAGTGGGAAAGAGCACGAGAATTGCAAATGATGAATGGGGTATGACAAAAAACGTTGGATGAGGGGTGGATTTGAAAGTCGGAGACTCAGTGGTCTGCTCACCTTCGCTTCCTCATCAATCCCTTGTCTCTCCCTTGCCCTCTGCCTTCGGTCTACTCCTTCTCGTACTCGTCTCATCTATTCCCTGACTTCATTCCTCTCCAATACTTTTCGAATCATTAGCTATATGCATCACCGCTGAAATGTTCGCATACACTTTCCTAAAATGCGTCACAAATACCATATAAAAAGTATATCCTTGTATCATTGAAAACGCCATACTTACAAGCAATGATAGCGATGAGAATGGTGAGGAGGTGTCGATTTCAATGAGAATGACCAGTGGGGACGTGTGGTTGAAGCGGAGAGTGACGAAAAGGGGACGGAATAAGGACAAAAGATAAGGATTTTCTTGGGTGGGTTTTGAGAGGTAGTTTTGACACGTAGGAGCTAGGGGAGGAAGAAGATACAGACAACGGGAAAAGGGGAAGATGGAAAGAAAGAACCGTCCTTGCCTTGTGATCAAAAGGGAAGCAAGGGGAATATGCGTTATGAAGAGACTACTAAGATAAGAAGGACAAAAGATAAAAAAGTACTGACCAATCTCGAGCAAAAATGCCGTCAACATAAGACCTGCTCTCTCAATGATTTTGTCTTGACCTAATTCACCCTCGATTATACCAGCTTCACCTCGCAGTTCTTCACTTCAACCCTGCAAACGTTTTGACTCCTTTGGGAGGTCCAAGAACAAGTGTTGACCTTTTTTCACCAAGCTCCAAACGCTCCCGACGACTCTTTTGCTCACGAAGTAGCGGTATTGATCTCATTTCTCTTGGAGGAAAAGGAATGTCAAGGTATGAGCTCTCGGATACCACAGGAAAACGCATTAGTAATAATTGATGAGTTACAGTACCATAGCGAGGACGACGGAGAAGATGAGCTGTAAGAGCAAATGAGAGGGTAAGCAAACGAAAGATGTAGAATAAATGCGACGCACATATCCCTAACACCAACCAATGCTCCCCTTCTCCTTGTACGAAAGTCCGTTTGATGGGAAATTCCCCATGCATTCCACGGATGAAGGGGCCGTCTTGGAGTTGATGTTGACAAGAGCCTTCTATGAGTGAGACTGGTAGAGTTGATCGAGTTTTGATTCAGGCAAGAAGGAGGGAACACTACATGGAGCCAGGTCAAGGTGAATGTAACAGGACGCGACGCTGAGCTTTCAAGATACGCAGACACCGACACGTCACAGAACCATCGATGACGTCAGCTTGATCTTTAGCCGCCTGCTCTTCCGCCTACTTCGACAACCCCTTCACTACTCCGACAACCCCTTCCACTATCTGTGGGCTTTTCACTGCCATTGACGCAGAATTTTAAGTAGCAATCGGGCCCTTATTGAGTGCGTCTCCCGGTTCTTTCGCTTACTTTGTCCGAGCCTTCTTCTGGCTATCATCCATTTTCCATGACCCTATTGCTAACTAAGCCGAATTTTACGTCCCAATCTACACAAGCTCCGGTCCAACCGTTCCCTCTTCGACTCATTTCTTTTACTCGGAGCGCTTTCCGTAAAGTGCTGTGTAGTGATCGACGACTCCATCAAGCTACGACACTATAAAAGCAACTCGGCCATCCTGCCTGCCCCTGCAATATTATACTTTTCGGATGATTAGCAGAAAGGAGCTGATGCATGGATCCAAGATTCTGAACGACAATGGCTATCATGAATGTCCTTTTGTGCCTACACGGGACGCATTGTGGGTCGTTGGCAACCAGAAACTTTGGGTTATTGTCTAGGAACTCCACAGGGAGTATATTTAGAAACTTTCGCGCTTGAAGAGAGTTGCCAGAGACAGCGTGAAATCTCTTGACAGTTGACAGTGCTCTGCATGTAAATGATTGATCGCTACTATAGACAAGGCTCTAGTGAGTTTTACTTGACTTTTTCCTCTACATGGTTCCTCTTTGTATTGAATCGGTCTTCTTTTTCTTTGATTGCAGGACAGTAACTGGCCAAAGCCGTTCGTAGATTTTCCACTTTTGCACGTCATCGGACCATGCTGCTGTCTGATAAATCATACATTACTACGCTCTCCCGGGCAAAATGTTAAAAGAAATCACGGATAGGCATAATCCTGTTCCTTATAACCAAGGTACATACTTCGCTAGAAAATGCACTTTCTATCCTAGTACGGCATTCCTGATAATATTTTTTTCGAGGTGTGTGCTAGCTATACTACCTCATATGCATCTGAAAACACTTTCAACTTCTCTGCTTTACATTCCGCGAAAAATCATTTCAATTCAGTACCATATCGTTCATGGAAATTGCGTTTAGGATTGCCAACAAAATGATGGAGGGACGTCCCTTTTTTGGGCGTGACTGCACCGGCGAGTCTTTCTGATCTTTTTCTCAGTCGTCTTGTGACTTATGGCTAATCATATTTTTAATCATTTGGAAACATCGGCTTATGACCCTTACACAGGCCGGAGAACTTGAAAGATTTTTGGATAACGACTTGAAAACATGCGGGCTGTTCATACTTCGCATCAGACTTCCCTTCACTTACTGCATTTGAGTACTTATCTTCTCTACCTCTGGATCGACTCACTATTTGATTCATAAAAATCCCTTTCTTGTTTTTTTCTCTGGAATTTTCCCACTGTACTTTGAGTACCCCTATTTGCCCCAGACTTTACCCCACTCTCTAATCTCACTTCAACAGACTATGAGCGGAATAAAGTAAACCGTTGTTCTATGAGAAGACCTCTTTGTTCACCGAAGTTTGATCCAGTCAATGTGTTACCCAACATAAAATAAATAACTATTTTCTTCACAGTTTAACCCTTTATGGAAGCTCATCAGTCACTATTCACTGCTGTTGAAAAATTGTTGCGATCTGTCGGAGACATACGCGTGCTATCCATATCATATTAGTCACCTCAGAAGGTCCAATATAGACAGATTGGCGCCTGGCTCAGGTCCCCTGCCATCAAGTCTGAATAGATACTTACGTCAAGCGAAAACATAAGTGTCAAGTATAGATGTTCCGATATTCATCATCTTGTGTCTTTGATCAGAGGAGGAGGTACCGGCGACACATAGGCTAGAACGAGTTCTTTCTAGGAGATTTATTTGAAGTATAAGCTTGATCATGGAAAGTCCTAAAATCGAGTAATACATAATCCCTTCCCCGGCTTTTTGGATATTGCCAGGAGTCTGCACCTAACAATCGACAGGAAGTAAGCTATTTTTTGTCAGTTCTTGAGGCAGTGACGTTGCAGTAACACAGCTTTAAAATTGAGCTGTTCACTATGCAGAAAAAAGCGGTTCTTGTCCTCAGTCGCCGATGAGACAAGAAAAAACAGCAGTCAATTATGTAAATGGCAAGCTGTGTCATTCCCAGCGTCTTCCTGGAGTGTCCCTTGTTCTCTACCATGACAGACACTTTACCTCAAGTCCCCTTCGCCTCCATGCTTTCTCATCTTATTAACCTGAACAATCAGGATGGTGACACTCAATCTGAAAACCCGTCTAAGCCTTCAGACAGGGATGACATCATTGCCCAGAATCAAGGTGATAGCTCTCAGAATGTTGTCAAACCAAACAGGGAAGAAGGGTATCAAGACACCTCTAGGTTCGCATGAGCTAGTTTTCCATATTCAAGTGACAAGTCTCAGGCATAATAATTTGCCTTCAAATAGTGACAATACTGCTGAACAGAATCAAGATGACGGGACCGGAAACGGTACCCAAACAGGTGGTCAGCAGAAGCCCAGGAGGCACCTACTTCTTGGCCGGCGCCCCGCCCCAGTTACAGGTAATTTCAAATCCTTCAAAGAATCAACTTGTACTAAATCATTAGCCATATAGGACCGGCCGAAACATATGATTATACTCAGATATATGAAGAGGACGAACCATACACCGAAATGGGTCCCAATGCGAGAGTTTGGAAGGTGTATAATCAAGAAGTATTCAGGATTGATTCAGACAGAATTGAAGATTGGAGGGATGGATTAGACTCTCTTCTAGTTTTTGTGCGTAAATCTTATTTTATTGTTTTTGTACTCTGCTAATTATAACATGGAATTTAGGCTGCACTATTCTCTGCCGTTATTACTACTTTTGTTGTTCAGACATCCACAAACCTTCAACCAGACTGGGGAGAGGTGACTGCAAATCTCTTGGTGGAACTTATTCTTGTCCATCGTGCTGGATTCAATGGGACTTCAGTCAACTCCATTTCTCCATCCCAGCTCACCCCTTTCTCTACATTCACTCCTCGTCCTTTGGATGTGACCGTTAATGCACTCTGGTTCTTCAGTCTTGTTCTTAGTCTTTCTACTGCTCTTGCTGCAATTGTGTGCAAACAGTGGATCCATCAGTACACCATCATGCCCTCTACCAATTCTCCCCAAGAGAGGGCACAGGTCCATTATTTCCGATTCAAGGGTTTGGAGAAGTGGCATGTGGCTGGTATCATTGGCCTTCTTCCTACATTTGTGCACCTTTCATTGGCTGTATTCTTTGTTGGACTCACTATATTCCTTCATGACCTTAGCCTAATCATTGGAGTAATTGTGGATATTGTGATAGCCCTCACCATTGGGTCATACACTCTTATGAATCTCCTTCCAGTTTGGTTCTCAGACTGTCCATATAAAACACCTTTGACATCATATGCCTTTTCTGCCATGTGGGCTCTTTATCACATAATTGGGAAAAAGTTGGCAAAGACTTTCCAATTACCTGACTCTTTGCACAAGGAAGAGGGATCACTTGCTAGTGTTGAAAAGAGCACCACCACTAGCCAGGGACCTGATCTAAACTGTGGCATATTGTCGTGGTTGATCACATTTTCTTCTAATAGCTCTGTCAAGTCTGCTGCTATAGAGGCACTTAGCAATCTTCCACCTTGTCAAATATCCAAATTCAAGGAGAATCTCCCATCAGGTTTCAAGCTAGGAGCGACTTTACATAAGCATGCTCTTCAGTCCATTAGTACATCAGAAACCTCATATGGGAGAGCTATCCGTGCTCTTGTCCGTGTTATTTCTCATCAAAATCCCTATCGAAAACTCTTCCCACTTCCTAGCCCATCAAGGCCTCTAGTTCTCAAGCCACAATCTGGTATTATTCACCCTAAATATTCTTGGCAGAAGGGCCCTTCGTGGAACTCTGTGCTCAATCACATTGTGGAAGCACTGGAGAAGGGAGAAGATGGATTTAGATGTGAACCTCTGCTCTGGTGCTTCTATTTTGACTTCTTGGAAGGTACTAGGTACCCTACAGTTTTCCTACATGAACACTCTGAAATTTTGGACAAAGACATCTTTTGGACAATGGCTCAATCAGTTTCCTCTGCCATTTCTATTGATGGACTCAAAAGAGCCAGTTTCTATGAGCACAAGGAGATGAGGTGGACACAATTCATGTTAGATCTACCAACAAATCCTAATGAATCCCAAAAATATGGTTTTAAAGAGATGACCAGTCCATGTACCATTTGGGATTTCTTCAGGACCTTCCCAGCAGCAGCTCCCTTCCTTCTTCAACACATCTTGCCGTTGTCAAAGGAGACTTATGATGATTTGATTCCCCCATCCGCTCTGGTCAAGGAAGACTTGAAGTCTGCCTTGGCTGATATTCCAAATTATTTGTATCTTTTACATCATGTTGCTATCACTCCAGTAGCGTGGAAAGACTATCCAGGTGTTCTCTCTGCTGCTATGTCCATTCTGATGAAGTTTGCATCAATGGAGGGTGAGGACCAGAAAAAGGCACTTGAAACCCTTGTTATTACCAACACTTGGATTCTTTTTTGTCCAGACATTTCTGATAATGACCTGATACACAATGGTGACACAATGGGACACCTACTTACCGAATCCTTCAACACTCTGCACATCTTTAACAAAAATTCTATTGAATTGGTCACCAGGGTTTCAATTCTCGGCATAGCAGCTGCAACCCGGATTTTAGATTCAAGCGAAGCAGACAAGCTTGCGTGGAACTGCTTTAGGATTATGTCGCAAAAATTGGATTCTGCCCTCACAGAGCATCCTCAATGGATCCCCCCTCTCTGGAAAACACTGACTGAGCAAAAAGTACTCAGTCTCAGTGTGGAACCCATGAGTGGGTTGACAAGGCATTGGTTATATGAAGTGCAGCAAAAGTACTTGGCCGGGGTAGCACCACCGCAAAAAAAAAGTTTGAGTGAAGGTGTAGAAGTTTTCAGGGAGGAGGCTATTGTTGATATCTCAGGGGAGGAAATGGATCCTCTTACTTCCCTTTTGAGGAGTACATTCTCAGAAGGCTTCGATCCACGTGGAGTTCCGGACTTACAGGAATCATTGTGCAGTTTGAAATGGCTTGCTCAACTCAAAAACTCCGGGAACGAGCACGCGAATCGCATTCCGAAAGAGAAGTGGTTGCCTTGTTTGAAGCAGGTGGAGAATGAGCTTGAGTGCGGGCGAGATATCTTTGGTTTCGATTCATTCTGGGAATCACAATTCGAACAAAACCTAGAAATCCTGAGGGATTTCCGAGGATCTATCGAGCATGGATTTTCTACTCAAGTTACTACATTGGTAAGTTTCCGACTATTTCTATACTAGGTTATACATATATGCAACTCAAACAATCTTTTCATAGCCTCCGAGTCAACAAGCACCCAACTCGCAGCCCACACGACCACAAGAGCCCGAGAGTAAACGTTTCGTGTTCCCAATTCCGTCACCTTTCAAACAAACATGGAGAAGACTAAGACCCTCGCTGGATGATTGCACGAGAGATGATGATATAGAGGCGGGACGATCGGGAATATTACCCATTGAGATGCAAGTGATGACAGTGCAGCCTCAGAATGGGAGCGACAATATTTTGACGGGACAGATGGAAGGAGAATCAGGCCTGGGAGGTCTAGCAACTGATGGCCAAGAAGGGTTAACAATAGACGGTCCACCGAACGAGAACACACCTCCTGCTGAGACCGTTCACAACCCACTACAGCTGGATGAACGCGTAGTTGAAACTGAAACGCCACATGGGGATGAATTGGGTTGTCCTAACCGCGACGAGGTCCCTCCTACTACCAGTCTACATAAAGCTTATAATACGGGCCGGAGGGAGATTGACGCAGGAAGTTTAGCGGAGGCTGAGCAATTGGGACCGGACGTAGCGAGGGACAATGGGTCGAATGTGGGAGACGAAACGACAAGCACATATCGACGTGAAACCGAACAAGTGGAAAGTAGCCAAACTGAGGACACCAGAAGGGAACAAAAGAAAGGGGAGTTGGATACGGGAGAGGCGTTGGGCGTGGAGCAGTCGCAGATGCCAGATAAACAGGGCGATCATCTACATGGTGTTCAAATTGGAAACCGAACGACAGGTGGAAGAAGCGAAGACTCCGGCGAAGCGAGAGGGAACGTGGACAGAATTGTTGACAATCAACTAATAGACGATCGGTCTCGGGCAGAAGGTGACGAGTCGGAAGAAAAGAGAGAAGGCACAGAGACGGGAGCGGTAGCTGAGGGTGGAACATCGAAGACTGAAAGGTATGAGGTCGATGGAACAAAGGTTGGGACTCGGACGTGTCACGAGCCAAGGAATGAAGCGAAACCCAACATGCCTGCCGCTGGAGAGCCAGGAGTAGATGAAGGCATTAATGAGGGCACGAATACTGAACGGCGTGTAGATGGTGGGACCGGGGGAAAAGAGGATGACATGGACACGGGAGGCTTGGCTGGAGCTGGAGCGTTACAGAAGGAAGACTCTGAATCCAACAGGGTACAGACTGCAGTTACTGTGATTCTACCGACTGCGAGCTCTCGTGGAAACAAAGACCCAAAGGGAGCCAAAGGGAGACAAAGACGATAGTAACCAAACTACAAACGATTGGTCCCAAGGTGAAATCGATAGGACGGACAGAGGGGGTGCCGGTGAGAGTCTAGACACCACAGACTCACCTAAAGATGGATCCAGCGATGAAGCGGTTCACACTTGGAGTAGTCATGGAGGGACTGCGAGTGGAACGGACATTGCAAACTAAAGCTATTCTTAGTAACACAAGCAATGACGCGGAACGAGAAGAGGAGACGAAGAGAAGTTGTTTGCTACGTAAACCAAAGTCGGATGGATTCGCGTATTTATGATGACCCATACATGAGTATGCTGTTCAAAAGTGGACAAAAATAAATTTCGACACTCTGGCACTTTTTTGGCATTTTCCGACATTCCAACCAGTTCTTCCAATACTTTGAGCGTGACTGTGACAAGCTGCAATTTTCGACACTTCGAAATTTGCATTCCGATACTGCACCTTGTTTTCCGACACTCAAGATTCCGCATCCGACTTCAACAATCATCTTCCGACATTCCACTTTTTTTTTCGACACTTTGACTTTCATGATCCAACTCCAACATTTTTCTTTCAACATTCCATTTTTTTCTTCGACACTTCATCTTAATTATCCGACTTCGACATTTGTGTTCTGATACTCTGCTTTTTTTTGACACATGTCCAACTTCACCTTCAGTGTCTGCTTCTGATCTTTACTACTGTACTATTACGACCTGATGTTCAGTCACAGGTCACGCCCCTCTGCTGAGCTTTGACTTTTTGAAACCTGTCACAGGTCACAATAGCATCTGAACCGTTGTGACATGCAAATTTTTGAGCAAAGTTTAGTCAAAAAGGGTAAAAACTTAATTTTTTTGGTGCCTGCGGCGCATTTCTGTTATGTATAAATAGTTTCAACGGGTTTTGAGTCCAAAGATATACCCTTTTGACCTTAGTTCAGGTGTTGTCACACCACTCAAGAAGGTTCTGAACTGGATGAACGGCAAAGTTTTGGTGTCACAGGTCACACCTGCTGAACATCAGGTCGTAATAGTACAGTAGAATCAATTTAGATACAATTATTTGACAGAAACTAATTAACAAACTACTAAATATGGTAGGCTGTCCCTGCTGGATTACCTTTTTTGGTAATAATTAATAATTAGAGCTCCAAAAATTCTCCCAACTACTCCATCATCCGCACGAGTGAACTCGCATCCAGCCCATTCTAGCGGTCATATTCTCTCCAAAATTGGTGAAAACACTCTTTCAGCCTGCCATGCACCATTAGCTGAGTCTGGGAGTGATTGGATCATCACTGCTTCGTCTGCGTTACCTGTGTCGGAACTTTCAAACAGCTCTAATAATGACATAAGCATTATAATCGTGTCATTGTCATCAGCCGGTCCATTATAATTGGCGATAATACAACGACTGCCGGTAATAATACTTTAATAAGTAGATGTCCGAGTTTCCGGTTCTAATAAGTACAAGGTTCGGCATTTGACGCCGCAGCCCGCTTCCTCTCGAAGATTATTTGTGCCCTCAACCTACTACAGTCGTTTGGCCGTGCTTCAGACCCCTTGTTTATCTTTCTGTTGGGTTAGGCTTTTAGAAAATCTTTTGTCCAGCACGAGTAGCATCATGTAAACTAATAAAACGTACGAGCTTTCAATGACGTAGATATTAATAGACCAAATCTGCAGCGCGAAATTTGACCCACATTTTATTCATCAAACCTTAGTCAAATCTTTGTCCGCTCGAAAATTTTGCAAGTGGAGCTTCAATGAAGTAGGTCACGCACAAAAAAAGCCCAGGCTCCTAATCACGAACACCGGCCTTAAGCTAAACAACTTTCAGTGTGAGGCCGCTATCGTGGGAAGTTGGTGATGAGAGAGTAGAGGTTGACAGTAAAGACTCGGGAGTTTAAGTACTGTCCATTTGCAGCGAGAATTATTCAACGGTGAAGGTATGTTGATTCGTAGATAGGTAAGATACTGGGCCTCCCTACTGCTGCGAGGCTCCATTTCATTTTCGATTAGCTCCACGGGCCACCATATTTTATTCGTAATTTTTTTTTTAGTTTACTTTCTTGGGGCTGCCGTTTTTGCGTTGCAGATTTGGTCTAATGTATGATCTTCTACTTGACAAAATGTCATGCTTTTGGAGCACTCCATGACAGCATTATCACTGTAACTCCAAATCCTCTGCAATTCTCTTGAAGCCCAATGAGCACTGATGCATTCAAGGACCGCCTTGTTGACCAACCTGGGTGTCCAAATGCTGAGAAGAAGAAGCCAAGAAGACATTAGAAATAATAGAATAGAATGATAGATGCATGCAGCAGTCGCACTTGTAACTACCTTCTAGAACACTCCCATCCCTCTCAACTTGTACACCACCAACCCAAATGATCTATGTGCTAGCCTAGATGTTTACCTCTCTTGTATTAGGCCCAATTTTGAGCCCAGAAGCTTGTAAACATGAGTGCCAAGGCATGTCTAAACTATTGTGAATTAATAAGTAATTGTACCATCACACTGCAGTAGTATCACACTCATTCATCTCGGAATTTGGACAGAAGCTATAGATAGCATATGTGTCTCAAGTGCTACTAATGTGGCCAAATGACTGAATTCTGTATCATGATATGTCAAACACCAAAATATGTATCATATCCTATTTCCACTCATTTCAAGTCCTTGGTGATTTTTGAAGTAAGCTTATGACAATAGCTTGCATTCACCCTCAGGTCTGGTCAAATTAAAATGGCACCAAGAGCAAAAGAAACAAGAAATGAAATATGTGGTTCAAGTGTGATATTGTCTAAATGCATACATTTAAATCATTTTATGGAAATAAAATTGGACTCAATATTTGGATACGTACTCATTCGGCAGCCAAATGAGTACAAGCAGAATCAGAATAAGTACCTGTGGGAGAGGAAGGCATGACTCTATGGAATAAACAACATCCAGCAGGGCATCTTGCACAATGTGATTCTATCCAGACATTCTTCAATGTATTGAAAATAGGTGAACAATTTCTTTAGGTGAAGATAGATTCTATGAGCTTCTTGAGATGTACAACACTGTGAGGAAGGAGAAACAAATCATTACAAAGAATTTTGCCATAGTTTTATTGTTTTGGGCCACCATCTTTCATGTTGCAGATGTAGTCTAATTTGAACTTTCTGAGTCTCATACCTTACATAGACACTTTTACAATCTCAACCCCAAGTCCTCCAAATGAATGCCTTTTGACCAATTCATTGAAAGCAGACCTTAACATGAGACCGTCACAAAAAGGACAAAAATACAACACACCAATTGATCTGACTGCGGCCTATTCTCAGACTATAAATACCAGATGATTATCTTTTCTTCCATTAACATCAGCCCTGCATAAGTTGATCATTAAACTTTTTCACAATTGATAATATGGATTGATCATTCACCAATGGTTTGTTGTATTTTCTTTGGAATGAAGTTGATTCAATAAGATGTGGACAAGTTTAAATAATGCACACTTTGATTGTGCCCACTTCTCCCATGGCAAATGTGCTCCATTATTGAGAAGTATAGATAGTAACTGCCAAAACATAGCTCAAAGTTCAACATGACAGTAAGTATATGAGTGTATCATATGAATATATGAGAAAGGAAATAGAAACACTAAATAAGGAAGCTGATATGGAGGGAACTTCCTCAATAGTTGGAATGGTAATTAATTAAGGAACTTGGAAGCTTTGTTTAGATTTGTTAATGAATGAAAACCAGGTCTGTATGCACAAATTGCCTGTGCAAGTCCTTTCATAGGAATACAAGATTCAAAACTCTTACATTGGTAATTAGTTACTGTGGTACTTATGTATAAATACTATTGGTTTGCTTTGACTTGAATCTCAGACTAAGTCCTGTTTCCTTTTTTGTAGCAGAATGGTACAGTGGTTAAGTACGTCAACAGAGTGCTGGCACTTATAGGCGTACGAGCCCATGCGACGCGGGTTCGATTCCAGGTTGAAACAATGTAAAGAAATAGGTATTCATTTCTTTTGCCAACCGTTTAATGCTTATTTGTGCCGGATTAGCCGTTATAATGACCATAATGCCATAATAGCTGACGTGTCTAATGAGTATATCTTTGTGTCTATTGGCCGCTTATTACGGCCCCTTGCCATTACGGCCATTATAAGCGATCATGGTCCGTTATTACCGAAACCGAAAAGTTCCGACATGCAACGTCGACCAGCCCATTTTTTTCTCTTCTTTTGAAGCCCCCGATGCGTGGCACAGCCACAAAAGTACTCCCACGGGTCCTACTGAGACACAACCTCCGCACACCGTCATACGCCTTTGCCCTGCCTTCCGCTCGGTACTTTTGGCCTACGTCGCTGTCAGCCGTCGTTCATGTCATCTCTAGTTCTACGTCCGAGATTTACATAGATTTTCACTAAAATTACACTATATCTTCATCTCAGCCTATGATAACTAAGCCTATTCTCGACAGCTCCTCTCGTCTCATCCGTTCCTCAAAGTTTTGGCGCATCCAACTCATTTCTCACCCTCTTGTCCCAATATTCTGACAGGACCCCCCTCTGTTGATTTCTTACTGCTGGCTCTCTTTTGATGACCTAGTTCTTCGCTGGCGCCATTGTCAATGACGAGCTTGACCTTTCTTGCCCTTCACCGTGTGTGACTGTGTTACAGTCACGTCACACTTTCCTCAAAATCGTAGCTTCCTGGAGGTCGGAACCTAACTTTGGTGTCCTGAAGTCTGGATTTGTGTTGCCGGCGCTATGGACAACGACGAGCTGCTCTTCCACTCTGTTACCTGTTGTGGAACCTAACTTTGGTGTCCTGACATCTGGATTTGTGTTGCCGGCACTACTGACACGATGTTTTACAGTTCACAGCCTACACTGTCACTTGTCCCCTCTACTTAGCCCAGCTGCGCTCGGTCATCTTAACCAACACGCAAGCTCGGAGCTCTGCTAGACGGCACTAGTCGAACATGTAGTAGTCCTGTCAACTTGTGCTCGCTGTATTACTTCTTGTGCACAGCCACATCCGCGTTTTTATGCGACTGTACAGTTCACGGCCTACACTGTCACTCGTCCCCTACTTAGCCCAGCTGCGCTCGGTCATCTGAACCAACACGCAAGCTCGGAGCTCTGCAAGATGGCACCAGTCGAACATGTAGTAGCCCTGTCAGTTTGTCTTATCGCAAATTCGCGCTGTGTACTGTGCACAACCACATCCGCGTTTTCAAGCGCTTAGCGACCATATAGTTCACGGCCTACACTGTCACTCGTCCCTTCTACTTAGCCCAGCTGCGCTTGGTCATATGAAGCAACACGCAGGCTCGGAGTTCTGTTAGACGGCACCTGGACCTTTGGCTAAATTAGTGAAGTACTTACTCAAATGTAAACCTTACTTTGTTTTATACCGAGTTTACATGTTATCTCGAATTGTACATGTTATGGCTATTCATTTGAGTCTTGAATTGTACTATATCCAGATGTAAACCTAACTCTGTCTTAGCCCAAGCTTATTCAGAGTCATTATGGCTATTCATCTGAGTTTTACATACTGTTGGATATGTAGATTCTGCAATGTTCAGATCTACAAGTTCCCTTATCTCCCACTGGGCTCATCTTGCCACTCTATAATTGCAGTTTTATACACGGAAACATGGATTGCACCCATCTGATACCTCTGTCTTGATCTCATCATTTGGATATCTCATTTGTACCTGTCTATGCAGCCATACAAGAGAACATTACTCTTCATCAAAATGGCTTCTGCTCCTGGGTTTCAGAGATAATCTCCCAACAGTCTGCACTTCCCATTCCTGAGATTGATGATCTCTGTCTTCTATGAGAAGGGCAAAAAGGGGCTGACTGAATGGGTGGAATGTGACAGAAGAGGGACATCATAAAACTTATCTATTGCTGCACAGAAAAGAACCCAATGACAAGGGAACAAATTACTACAAAACAAGGTGTATATGACAATATCTGGTTGATATTCAGAATCCCAGACACTGTAAGGCATATACTAAATTTATTTGTGGTGATCATCCCCTTACTGTCACTGAATGGCTCCACTGGACTGATAAACATAGAGTTTCTGTATGAGGATTGACTACACTGCTTCTGTCTCGGTCATGTTGAAACTCCTGAACATGCACTACTTGCCTGCACTCATACCACTGGCTGAAGTATGTGATATTTTCTTCACAGATTTCTACAGTTTATATCTGAGTTTGCCAAGTTCTGCATGTGACGGACTTGAGATGGTTACCCTTTTTGGGGAACCTAATCTCCTGTAAACGAACATATTCCCTGACTGCAAAATATACTTATCCTCGATTCTGCTCCTCTGTATGTCCCCAGTGTACCAGTGATAATTGTGGTTCTTTTGTGTTAGTAGCTTTTAGATATTGTTAGTTTTATGATACAGGTACATAGTGCTTTCCATGTAACCGTTGTGGCCTTTCATCATTGTATGAATCTACCTTGGACATATGAGCCATGAGCTCGTTCATATGGTGGTGTTATGGTCCCAGGATTGATGATGTACTGCCATCGGGATGCATCCCGGAACCCGGCATTCAGCTCTTGGACCAGTCCGGTTAATAAACTCCTCCTCCTCCTCCTCCAAAAGTCCTCTTACGCAAAAAACTTACCCTTGTGTCACAGAAACATAGTCATAATAATGAGTTTTGATATGTAAAGTTGAAGTGTTGAGAAAAAAAGTGGAGTATTGGAATCAAAGTTGAGAAAAAGTCAACACAGACGTTGAATTCGGATGGTGAAAGTCAAAGTGTCGAAGAAAAAAATGGAATGTCAGAAAACAGATGTTGGAGTTGGATAGTGAAAGTTGAAGTGTCGAAAAAAAAGTGGAATGTCGAAATATGAATGTTGAAGTCGGATGCAGATTCTTGGAGTGTCGGAAAACAAAGTGCAATGTCGGAATGCAAATTTAAAAGTGTCGAAAATTGCACCTTGTCACAGTCACGTTCGAAGTATCGGAGGAACTGGTTGGAATGTCGGAAAATGACAAAAAAGAGCTGGAGTGTCGAAATTGATTTTTGTCCACCATTGAACAGCATACATGAGCAAGGTCTTACTCTTGTATGTACCAGGCCCAAAATAACAACATTTCAACTCTAGGTAGAAATCAGTCGTAATTGAACTCTTCATGTTTAGGTGTACTGACCTCAGAGACGTAACAACTGTTACCTGTACGCGTAGACGTGTTGAGACTATGCTGCTGTAAACGAGCCAAAAATAAATTCCGAAAGAATCATCATTTTTAAGCCTTTTCCGACCATTTGAACATAATATCGAGTTTCCGAATCTTGTTCAGTTGGTTCCGAAAGTTTGAAATTGGATAGGACCGAAAGTTTTGTAAGGTTCCAAAACTTTCAAAGCGTGACATGTGACATGTTCAATTTTCCGAAACTTTCATCATCCAGTCCCGAAAGTTTGACTGTTCCACACGAATGATACACCAAAGCTTTCACGAAATTCAGAAATATATATATACATATTTGAATTCTGCTAAGTACATAGGTTAGCTAAGTGTGAACTAACAGATTTTATGTCCAGTTAGGTCTCATAATAAGATGGTGGAATATTCTTCTGTTTCCTATCATACAGTTGAGCCACTCAACACTCGTCTATCAATCACTGTGAGGAACGTTGTTCCAGTACTGCTGATGAATGAATCCAGCTCACATCAGTGATAGTTTAGAACAATTTTTGTCTGAAGGTATCACAATTGCTGTGTCCCAGAGGTGAAGCCTGCCTTGAAACTCTTGCCTCTTGCATCAGACTACTTATGAGTATGTGATAGCTTGTACTTATTCTTAAAGCTTACTAAACATGGATTTATTTACTTATAATCAGTACTTATGATGATTACTTAGAGTAACATGTATACCTATGTCTTCTATACATAATCTCAATGGTACATAGTCATAGACAAGATGTATGTATATTTGAATCAACCACCATGCACATTGCCCAAAAATTTGTTCATTTTAAGTGATCTTAATTAAGGTAAATTCTCAATGGTGCCAAGGCTTAAAATTGTGAGGAGGGTTAATAAAGGTCTCAATTTAAACCCCATTCAAGTTAATGAGCAGCTTGATAATAAGTATAATAAAAAGAGTAATTGTAAGTATCTAAGTGGACATAAAATATGCTAATTAATAATTGGCTAAACTATTATACACTTAGCAAAATTCAAAAGGCCCCATTTTTATCCAATTTCTGAAAATCGCGAAAGTGTTGGTGTATCGTTTGGTCCAATGATCAAGCTTTCGGGACTGGACAACAAAGTTTCGGAAAACAGACATGTCACATGTCACGCTTTGAAAGTTTCGGGACCATACACAACTTTCGGTCCTATCCAATTTCAATCTTTCGGAACCAGGTGAACAAGATTCGGAAACCTCGATACCATGTTCAAATATGCTGCTGTAAACGAGCCAAAAATAAAATCCGAAAGAATCATCGTTTTTGACCCTTTTCCGAACATTTGAACTTGATATCTAGTTTCCGAAAGTTTGAAATTGGATAGGACCGAAAGTTTTGTAAGGTCCCGAAACTTTCAAAGCGTGACATGTGACATGTTCAAGTTTCCGAAACTTTCATTATCCAGTCCCGAAAGTTTGATCATTCCACCGAATGAATCGGAATGATACACCAAAAATTCCACAAAATTATATATTTTTTAATTCTACTAAGTACATAGGTTAGCTAAGTGTTAATTAACATATTTTATGTCGAGTTATGTCTCGTGGTGAATATTATGGCTTCCTATATACAGTTGGCTTAGCATTCATCATTGTGGGAAATATTGTTTGTCCCTTGTTCCATGGCCACCTTTTATTGTCCTCACACTACTTCTCACATCGACATCACTGTCTCCATGTGTGCCTTGACTTTAAAGATCCTTCTGAGCACTTGCAGACATAGTGGCAAAAGGCATCCTACAGTAACACTACAAGATGATGAACCTAACACCCAATTGATCACTCCTATGCTGTCACCGTCACCACCACCTGTGACTATGCTAATTATATCCTTTTCCCAAATCTGTGTCATCAGCAGCACCACTCCAGCTACAAGCAGTTTTTGCAGAACAGTCTGCTGTCAAGTGCTAATGAGCATGCTCAAATTGTAAATAATGATACTATTAAAGTATTGTAGCATACTTCCTGGCAGATGTAATTTAATCAGAAAAGATTGTGTATCAAAGGAAAGGAATGTAGGTGAGACTGTGACATTAACAAACTGTGACCTAATCCAAAGATTTTTCTTCCATCCCCAACAGTCTATTGCTCACAGCATGGCAAATGTAGTCAATCAATCTATCGTTGAGGTCACACATTAGATGGGAACAACACCTCTGGTCCATTCCTTTGGACTTGTACTTCTCAATATAGTCCATCAAATCATAGGTGAGACCACACTTTCTTTTGTTCACACTAATGAGACCAGGCATGTTGTTCTGTACATGCCACCACTCAGTTCTGACTCCTGAGAGCATGTACACATTTGGAATGCTTGTTGCACTTGTAAACAGACCAATCCATATCATCTGCTGCTGGCATTTGTGTTACATGCTGAATCAGCCTGTATAATGTCTTTTCAATCAGTTGTGACACTACGGGCAAGAACGACTTTCCACAGTGAGGAAATGGTGAGGAAAATTTGAGGAAATTGTGATCGACCAATCCTATTGGTCGATCACAATTTCCTCAAATTTTCCTCACCATTTCCTCACCGTGGAAAGTCGCTCTTGCCTGTAGTGTGAGCCTTTCTGTAACATGCAATTAATTGTTTGATGCCATTTGACAGGAATTATGAAAGGAAATTGGTAGAATCTTATAATAATCTTATCAAATATAGAGATAGGGACATACTATTGTATTCAGCCTTGTTCTCAGGTTTGGATATGTGTAATCCATGAGAGTAGAGGCTTTGTAATGCCAAATAGACCCATGTGGATGAGTGCCGAGTGGCTCAACTGTATATAGGAAACCATAATATTCACCATGAGACATAACTGGACATTAATTAAGTAACACTTAGCTAAACTATGTACTTAACAGAATTCAAAAATATTATTTTCGTGGAAGCTTTGGTGTATCATTCGGTGGAATGATCAAACTTTCGGGACTGGATAATGAAAGTTTCGGAAAATTGGACATGTCACACATCATGCTTTGAAAGTTTCGGGACCTTAAGAAACTTTCGGTCCTATCCAATTTCAAACTTTCAGAACCAAGTGAACAAGATTCGGAAACTCGATCTCAAGTTCAAATGTTCGGAAAAGGCTCAAAAATGATGATTCTTTCGGATTTTATTTTTGGCTCGTTTACTATGCCGTGTGAAAGCGAACAAAAATAATTTTCGACACTTTGGCTGTTTTTGGCTGTTTTTCGACACTTCAGACGACTTTTTTGAGTTTTTTTGAGTCATTTGAGATCTTCGAAATTTTGAGTGTGACGCGTGACAACTTGAATTTCCGCAACTTTGAAAACTAAGCTCGGTTAATGTGTTGTCCAATTTGAACTTCTAACTCCCAGCCTTTCGATACTTTGCTCAAACCTAGAAGATCTACATAAGCATGAGTTGGTATTATATAAACACTATATAGTTTATTTCCACAGTTAATATCAAGACATTTTAGTGTAAATTTCTCTGTAAATACGTAGTACTGGGGGAGAAAAAATAGTTTTGACCCCCAAAAAAGGAAACATCTATGATATATTTAATGAAACAAGCTGACGCTTGCGTCGGGGCCTTTGGCCCCGACGTGGCTATTTGCTTAGTCAAATGCTTAGTCAAATTAGATAATCAAAAGTTTACGGCAACACCATGCTATCTTAATATATAGGATAATAAAATATCTGATGATTACATCATACCAATTCCTATGTAGATCTTCGAGATTTTGAGCAAAGTTTCAAAAAGTCGAGGATAAGAAGTTCGAAATGATTAGTTTTCAAAGTTGCGGAAATTCAAGTTGTCACACGTCACACTCAAAATTTCGAAGATCTCAAATGACTCAAAAAAACTCAAAAAAGTCGTCTGAAGTGTCGAAAAACAGCCAAAAACAGCCAAAGTGTCGAAAATTATTTTTGTTCGCTTTCACACGGCATAGTTTACAGTAGCATATTCAAACGTTCGGAAAAAGCTAAAAAATGATAATTCTTTCGGATTTTATTTTTGGCTCGTTTACAGCAGCATATGAGACGCAAGAGTTACCGGAATCGTGCCAATCTTTCATACGCTAAGTAGATTTTGTGTACCCCACAATCAGTAGTATGCTGCTGTAAACGAGCCAAAAATAAAACCTGAAAGAATCATCATTTTTAAGCCTTTTCCGAACATTTGAACATAATATTGAGTTTCCGAATGTTGTTCAGTTGATTCCGAAAGATTGAAATTGGATAGGACCGAAAGTTTTGTAAGGTCCCGAAACTTTCAAAGTGTGACATGTGACATGTTCAATTTTCCGAAACTTTCATCATCCAGTCCCAAAAGTTTGACTGTTCCACCGAATGATACACCAAAGCTTTCACTAAATTCATATATATATATATATACATATTTGAATTCTGCTAAGTACATAGGTTAGCTAAGTGTGAACTAACAAATTTCATGTCCAGTCAGGTCTCCTAATAAGATAGTGGAATATTCTTCTGTTTCCTATAATACAGTTGAGCCTGAGCCACTCAACACTTGTCTATCAATCACTGTGAGAAACATTGTTCCAGTACTGCTGAGGAATGAATCCAGCTCACATCAGTGATAGTTTAGAACAATTTTTGTCTGAAGATATCACAATTGCTTTGTCCCAGAGGTGGGTGCTGCCTTGAAACTCTTGCCTCTTGCATCAGACTACTTATAAGTATGTGATAGCTTGTACTTATTCTTAAAGCTTACTAAACATGGATTTATTCACTTATAATCAGTACTTATGATGATTACTTAGAGTAACATGTATACCTATGTCTTCTATGGTATCTATACATAATCTCAATGATACATAGTCATAGACAAGATGTATAGATATTTGAATCAACCACCATGCACACTGCCCAAAAATTTGTTCATTTTAAGTGATCTTCATTAAGGCAAATTCTCAATGGTGCCAAGGCTTAAAATTGTGAGGAGGGTTAATAAAGGTCTCAATTTAAACCTCATTCAAGTTGATGAGCAGCTTGATAATAAGTATAATAAAAAGAGTAATTGTAAGCATCTAAGTGGACATAAAATGTGTTAATTAATAATTGGCTGACCTATTATATACTTAGCAGAATTCAAAAAGCTCCATTTTTATCCAATTTCTGAAAATCGCGAAAGTTTTGGTGTATCGTTCGGTCCAATGATCAAGCTTTCAGGACTGGACAATGAAGGAGTAGGGCCGTCGCTTCGCACGGCAGGTACGAGGCTGTGTAAGCCGCAAGGAAATAAAGTTATGCTACAGGCAATTCCGAGGTCAGGCCTCAGGTGCCACCGGTAGGTTTGTGGACTGGTCACTTGACTTTGAGCGGCAAAAGCGGCAATGATGTCTATCCGGAGATATGTCCCAACAACAACACAGCCACCTGCGCGAGTCAAGGTTAGTAAGGACGAGTCCTCCTAAAGTCGGCCTCGTAACAAAGTTTCGGAAAACATGTCACATGTCACGCTTTGAAAGTTTCAGGACCATACACAACTTTCGGTCCTATCCAATTTCAATCTTTCTGAACCAGGTGAACAAGATTCGGAAACCTTGATACCATGTTCAAACGTTCGGAAAAGGCTAAAAAATGATGACTCTTTCGGATTTTATTTTTGGCTCGTTTACAGCAGCATACAGTAGAGATATGCAACACTCGAATAAAACAGAGAAGATAACAAAAGGAAAAGATATAAATAAATGAAGGAAAAATGATTACAGTAAACGCATGCATGCTCAATCGAGAAATCACTCCACAAACAGAAAGAAAAAACAACTCACGCAAATCCAAAAGCAAATTATCCTGTGTCATAGGTATCCCTGTTCATATGCGTCTCTAGATATCAACAACTCCCACGTTTGCTTCCTCTCGAAAACTCTCTCTTACTCCTCCAACGCTTTAACAATCCCAACTGCTCTCATAAGAAAGCCTTGAGATAACACTCTCTACAAGCCGCAAGCAACGTACACGGGACATTCTAGTCAATGTCAGAAGAGCTGAATTATGCTTTGATTGTCCTCGATGTTCAAGATAACAACACTGAAGATGATTAACCGTTGTTCAAGTAAGCACCTGTCCATTGATTCAGGGAGTTGAGGAAGAACGAAGGTATTTGAGGATGAGATCTGCTGATGAGATATGTAATCCATAGGAGTAAATGATGATTTGATGGGTTTGGGAAGGTAGTGAGACAATAGATCGGGACTGCTTTACGCAAAAAAAAAGAGACAAGAAGAGAGAGAGAGGTCAAGGATATGCGTAAGAACATCAACGAGGTGAAAAAAAAAAAGTAAAGAAAAAGTTCAAAAACATACCTTGTCCTCTTTCTGAGGGGTTAAGGGTCTTGTGGGTCAGTCACAAAAAACCATAGCTCAAAAAACCATAGCTCAATCACTTGGCAAGTTTTTTGTGGATTGGAAATAAAAATGCAAATCTTATGTAATCTATATTCCTCTTTGCCGATGGTTTACTCTTCTCCACTATTTGACTAACTACCCTGTTTCGCCAATCATGTCCTCCAGGACCTTCCAGATTTCCTCGGCGCCACCGTTGACAGCAGGTCTCCATATTTCGTCCTTACGCAGGAGTTTGTCTCCACTTTGGACACCTCTTTTAGTACCGGACCCACGTTTTCTCCACCCCTCACCCTCCTCGTTGACTCACGCGCTCTCACCGTACCTATAGACTTTGTTCTTTCCGTATCAAAGCTTTCCGGCAAACACCTTGTAGGACAAGACTTCATTGACGCCTCTTAAAGAGCTGGTTTTGAAGTTTCCGGGCAGGGTATATCCACACCATTGTTTCCACCCCCCTCGACTGCCCAAGTTCCTTTTTTGTCTCGTGGTATTTGTATGTTGCCCATCTCCGGGAAGGTAAGCAGAACATAGAATCTGTACCATTAAATCAACTACAAAAGTGAATCGCCCAAAATTGTACTGAGAACCCTCAAAAATAAAATTCTTCGTTTGAGAAGATGACGTCTAATGAGCAAAAGCATGATTTTTCATTCCTGTCTGATCTTGCTGAGTTGGAAGAAAGTCTCAGTTGGAGGATTTGTAATTAGCTTGAGTGTAATAATGTTAAGGGTAGCGGGCGTTGCCGCTAGTCGGCCTTACTGGTTTAGCTCAATCACTTGGCAGGTTTTTCGACGATTGGAAACTAATCGTCCAATGGTGTGTTAACGTCATTTTGGGGAAGAAAGGGAGAAATTGGAGCACCAAGCAGGCACATTGCTTCAATTCAAACTATAGGCAAACACGGTGGTGCCCTGCTCTCAGCGACACCACCTGAAATAGAATTTGAGTGAGGCTCAAAGGGCTACAAGACAGACTACAACGATAGGATATATAGATAAAATTTACTGACCAAGAATCATTTCCATGGGGAGACATTAAAAACCCTTCAGGCTAGAAACCACCTGGGAAAGTCACCATGATAGGGAAAAGTCTGCCACCAGGAAAGTTAGAAAACAATAAACAAGGGAGAGGAGGGAGGGTAGCACGGAAGTTATGGCTCGAGGACATGAAGGAAAATGAAGAAAGGTGAAATGATTTGAGCCAGAGAAATGGATACATTACGAGGCCCTTTTAGGCCGAGTTAACTTGCAACGACCTCCAGACCCGTGGGAAGGGCGCATATGTCCACGGTCACAAGATGATCGGATGTCGGCACTCACTACAGCCAAGCCAGTGTGTTCGCCAAGTCGGACAAGTCCAGCGGAGTTTGAAAATAGGTGGCGCTAGGACAAGTCTGGTGGAATTCAAATAGATGGCACTGGTATCTTCGCACCTGTTCGAAATTGAGGACTTGCCCACGCAAAAGAGAAAAGGGAGCAGGAAAGAAAAGAAAGAAGGGAATAAAGAATAGAAGGGAAAAGTCTGCCAAAATCTGAGTAGTTTGCACTTTGCAGAAACCATTATATATCAAGAACGAAAAACCAATACCAAGGTAAGTGTTTTTGTAGTGTATGTAATGACTCATCAATTAAATGGGTGGGGAATGGTGCATGACATAGAACCTCAGACATTGGCCCAGCAAACAATTTCAGTGATGGTGTAGTACAACTTGATAAAAATAGGTTCATCAAAAACTCCTTATGACTTGTTCCCAATTCCCTGTTCCTTTAATTTCATCACTGTTCAATTACATCAGGAAAACCGTCCCCGGATAAAGGCTCGATTATTAAAGGAAATTAGCAATAAAATAGGTAATCATGTTAATCTCTCGGCAATTTCATTAAATTATTAGATGTCAATATAGCAGCTACGGAAGATCAGAAGTTTAACAGATACTAGCCAGAATTTATTGTCGATTAAGAATGATCCTTCAAATAAAAATCAGGCAGCAGAAACCACAGAATAGCTCTGTTTTCCTGTGGGCCCAAAAGTGACTTGTGATCACACATGAGCTTAATGGACTACTCGATAGTATGTGAGAGATAGAAATGACTACCAGCAACAGTGACAGACAGTTGGCGGACTTACAGATTTTTGAGATCAGCCGACAAAGTAAGGCTCAGCACGGATCCCGGTTTTGCCGGGTTAACCTGCCGGTTATCCGTGGGAAAACCGGCCGGTTCAGGTAATTTTAAGTATCCGGATCCGCAGATACAGATACTTGCGGATACCGGTTTGAATTTTTGAAAAAATGTGAAAACCGGCAGGTATCTGGTGTATCCGGCATACACAATTAGTAATTTTTATTGAGAAAAATCCTTGGTATACTTGATTTTTTTACAACTTTCTGCACAAACCTGCAAATAATTGCAGATATTTGGCAATGAGGTACTATTTACTCATGTTTAAAGACTGTATTTTGTGTTTAATCAATGAATACATTGGAAATTTGAACATTTTTTTATTCATTAAAAAATATTTTGAATATCTACCTTCTTACAGCTTGATATATTGACTTTTCAAACATGACCTAGAAATGAAATTTGTACAACTTATCAATTCCCATAATATGGCATACTGAATGTAATTTTAGAATGGCCCCTTGTCTTGGAAATTCATGGTGCCACAATTTTTGGCAGACTGAATAAATAGGCAGAATGAAATTTCTGTAGCTACTTCTAGAAATGAAAAAGATGCATTTGGAATAATCCTAACTAACAGTCAAAAAATTACCCAAATCTGTGCTCTAGAGGCTGAGATATAGATGATCCTACATAAATCAAGCCTTTTACATCACAATAAATCAATACAAGCCTCAAAAAGATGTTCACACTTGATTAATTTATTTTTTTAGATTGAGAAATTTTAGATTGACACATAAATAAGTTTTTACATCTATTTTTAATTGATGTTTGAAAGAAAATTTGCATTTTACCTGCAGGTACCTGCATTTTTCAGGTAACCGGCAGGTCGGATACTCCGGATACCGGTTATCCGGCCCACGAAACCGGGCGGATACAGGTTTGGATTTTTGAAACTCAAAAACCTGCCGGTACGGATACCGGTCATCCGCGGATGTATCCGTGCTGAGCCTTACGACAAAGTATATTGTGACGGAGTTTGAATTTTGAATCACTTAGTCAGTTGATACGTGGCATGGAGAAATGACTGCCAGCTGGCAGCAATTGACAGACTTAATGATCGGGCGAGCAGAAGTATATTGTGACGGGGTTTGAATTACATAGTTGATACGTGGCATGGTAATTCATTGTAACCTTGCTTTCCAACCTCCACCTAGTGATGTCAGAACTCCACTTCGGCTCACTCCAGCTCGACTCCAGGTGACTCCGACTCAAAATGCCAGTGACTCCAGAGTCGAGTCTTTATTTTTCGACTCACTCCCACTCGAGTCGCTCAAGTCACTCGCTTACATTAAAAAATTCACTCACGGAATTGTGAGTGAATTTATTAGTAATATAACTTAAAACAGTGAGTAAATGGCAATTTATTATGAAGGTGATGTAAGCCGCTTAAAGCATACCGGCAGAGTTGCATGGGTTGCCGGTGCCAAGAACCGCAACTTTTGCCAGCCTAGTCATAAGCGACCTGAGTCGACTTGAGTCGGAGTCGAGTCGCCTTAAAGTCAGCCGAGTCTGGAGTCAATGGCTAGACTTGGCTCGCTTAAAAATAGACTCGACTCGTCGACTAGTCGGAGCGGAGCGGAGTCATGTGCAACACTACCTCCACCTCTCTGAACAGGCCCTCTCCATTCCCTCTCTTCTTGTTGTAACTTCGTGGGGTAGCTTTGGACAGATTTCGGCAGCAATGGCTCTGGGCTTGGTAAGTCCACATTTATATCTATTGCTATGGCTGGCACGGTCTCCCATATGTATATTATTGACCTTGTTGTTTTGTAGACATGATCCCATTCAGCTCGGCGCAATTCAAGCTTATGCCGTGGTTACTACTCAGGTGACTGGCTCGAGCCTCACTATTTTATTTTATACTGATCAAAACTTCATTCGGTTTCAGGGTCTTTGTAATGTTTCATCCTGATGTGTCTACGTATCTTCCTTTTGAGAGTACCTACTGACTGAATGATTCCTCCTGTGTTATGAAGCGGAGAATTGATGGGATTTTATTACAACTTTTAGTGTACATACGTATCTTTGTATATATTCCTCTCTTGTGTACTATGTACAAGACTGAATATAATATTTTATACACATCTCTGATGATTATTGAGATGAAAAACATGGCTGATGACGAATAATAATGCTCTACTTTGTTGTTAAAATATGGTTAATACTGATTAATTGTACTTAATAGCTGAATACCCATTCGGGGGGCCGGCTATATACAACTAATGATCAATAGCAGAGATAACGCGATTAATTCCTGGTAATTACTGACTTTTAAGAAAATTTATCCGGAGACCGTTTTCCTGATGTGCATTCATACTTCATAGTGGCAGGAAAAGAGAGAAAAGGAGGGGAGGAAGGAAAGAAAAAAAGGAGAGGAGAGAAAAAGATGCAGGTTTTAACCTCTTAGAGTTTAGATAACCAAATTGGACACATCAGTAGTATCAAGTTGAAGTATAACACATGGTATTTACTCAGGAGTTTGAACTTGAAAGTTATATGTAGTATGAAGCAGAGACTACAGCCATTTGCAAAAAGAATGAGGCTCATGAGTATCCCAGTCAAACAAAAATGCTAAAGAAAAGAGACAGTCTGTCATTGACCTGGATCCTAAATAAAGAAAAAGAAAAAGAGAAAGAAAAAAATCAATGAAAATGGTACACATCAAAGAGTAACCACAATGCATGGCATGATTTGGAATTCTAGTAAGGTAGATGCAATCCAAATACGACAAACGTCACACACTGTCACATTCCCTTATATAGTGATACTTACTCTCAAACGCTCATAGAACAACGACAAGACATCTTGGGGCTTATCCCTGCCATGAATCTCTTCATATATATGCTTTGAGCATTGTAAATAAATTTCTAGATTTTAGGTGAAGGTATGCTTGAGGAGATTATCAATTATTGGAAGTGTACTCTTTTTACAGCATTTCGGGAACTCCTCAATCAGATCAGAAGTTCTCACCAAAATTCTTGATTCTATATGCTTCTATTTACTATTCAGACAAATTCATGGCACATGATCTCTGTCCATTGAGTGTAATATGAGCTCATATTCTCAAAAGTTGCAGCAATAAGGTACTCTCAAACTCTCATAGAACAACGACAAGACATCTTGAGGCTCATCCCTGCTATGAATCTCTTTATATATATGTTAAAGACTGGCACGAGTCCGAGTCTTTAGCAAGTACTCGCGAGTTGATCCGTGAGAAAACCCATGGGTTTGTTGACCTGCGGGTCAAATACCTGTTTCTCACGGATCTTTGACGAGTCACAGGTCAGCTATCAAGAAAAATAAATTTCTAAAAGGTGTGAAATATACTGGAATTTAATAAATTTATACATAAACTCACAGGTACTTGCTAAAAAACCTGTGACTCGTGAGTCAAGTACTTGTTTCCCACGGGTCTTTGACAGGTCACAGGTCAGCATTTTTATGACACAAGTACTTGTTCACGGATCGCAGGTCGACCCGGATCCGGACTCGTGCCAGTCTTTAATATATGTTTTGAGTACTGTAAATAAATTTCTAGATTTTAGGTGAAGGTATACTTGAGGAGATTGTCAATCATTGGAAGTGTACTTTTTTACAGTATTCTGGGAACTCCTCAATCAGATCAGAATTTTTCACCAAACTTCTTGATTCTATATATTTCTATTTACTATTCAGACAACTTCATGGCACAGAATCTCTGTCCGTTGAGTGTAGAATATTTGAGCTCATATTCTCGACAATTGCAGCCATATAGGGTCTGTCACGCTTTGGTCATGTGACGTTTGTTGTATTTGGATTGCATCTACCTTAATTGGAGTTGTCCATACAATGCTATTTTTACAATTTTGTTCAATCTTTGGTAACAAGATCAAGAAAAGTGGGGCTCATTTTAATTTTTTTTTAATCAATTTGACAGCTCTTCTGAGTGAGCTTATAACTTATTTTACCCAACAACAGCAGACTTTGGAACAAGGTCATGATATCTTCTGAAGAGAACTTCACCATTCAGATGCAGATAATATCTCATATAGCCAGATTAGTGGGCATATTGATGTTCTTGCTCATCATGTATTTGGATTTGTAATTTATAGTTCTATGTAGTATCAGCTATGCAAAAGATTAAGTGAATTTCCCCTAGATTTGGACTCTCAACACCCAGCATAGTACTAAGTACACCTTGTGATATATGTTTATGTTTATCCAGACAGTAATTATGAGTGGGCATCTGGATTTCAATGACCTTATTATGTCCAAGGTTGGTTCCATATGAATGCATTACAACAATGGTTTGCACCAATATGTGCAGCTTTGATTGGAGAAAGTACCATCTTCTGTATTTCAATATTTATGATGGTTATACAGTGAAAGCAAGCCAAAAGATATTTCTTGAGCAACCTGATAAAAATTGTCAGATTTACTCTTAAAGTGATTACATACTTTGGAGGTTATCACTTTACATGTTGATTTAGTTGTCACTACATCAGGAAAAAGCCTATGGGCCATCGTTAGACAGAGATAGCCATAAAGTATCCCTGGCTACCAATATAGGCCCTGGCAGTCCTAGACAGCCAAAGAGAGCCAGGGCATTCTTGGGATGCCCTTAGGGTCTCCCCAGGGGTGCCCCAGGGTGCCCCAGGACAGTCCCAGGGCCTTCCTTGGACCTGGATATAGACAGAAACTGATACTGATACTGATATTGATATAACTACACAAGAAAATATTAAAACACCCAGTAAATTAAGTATACCAAGACTATACAACAAAGCTTCAAAGGAAACCACTTGACGAGCAAGGGTAAGCCCAAAAAGGAAACTGGAATGTAACTACATCCCAGTTTCCTTTTTGGGACCTCTACCTCTTACCCCTGGCTTTCCTCTTCATTGTTTCTTTCTCTTTTCTTCTAGGAAGAATTGTGAATGAGAGAGGAACAACAAGACAGTCTAAAGAAGAAACTAGGACGTAGATAGAGTCTCCACTTCCTTTTTAGCTATAAGTCATGAGATGTTCAAAAGTCACATGATGTTCAAAACTTCGTCAATTCCCCACTTCTTTCTTCTTTCTTCTTCTTAACACTCATCATCCCTTCTAAGTCCACTCTCACCTTCCATGCCCTAAGGGTCTATATTTCCTTTGAGAAGCTTCATGGAGTTGTTCATGGTCTCTGCATGTCACCTCTGTCATTGCTTCATTCAAATTGTTCAGTCGTCATGGTTGGGGTGTGTTCTCTTCTCCTGCTGTCTCTCTCCTGCTGACTTTTGCTCACTGTTGAGTATCCTGGCTCTTCTTCACTGTTGGGTCATCTTAATTACTGGTTCTGGGTCACTGGGTATGTGTTTTTCCCTTTGTGTTTTGCTCCTGCTAACCTTATGCTCATTTCCTTGTACCAGCTCCGCTTCGTTGTCTTTTTTTTCTTCTCTTCATTATTCCCATGTTTTCCTTATCTCTTTCCCTTATCCTCATTGTTGATGCCTGTACTATCAGTATTTATACTGTCTGTAGTCAGATACCTTATGTACATTGTATTAGCTTGTCATAATATATCTTGAATTGATTAACTTTATTATACGAAAGAGTGACTGGAAAAGGAAAATCTACCATCTAATAGCATAAATCAGAGCAGACTATCAGAACTGTCCCAGGACTACCCCAGGGCTGCCCCAGGGTTGCCCCAGGCAACCCTGGGCCTACTTTGGGTGCCAGGGAATTTTGGACCCAAGGCGAGTGTGCCATGGCACCTTTGTGGAGCCATGGTACCACAAGGGTGCCAGGGTAGGCCCAGATGGTCTCCAGGCCTAAAAGACTTTTTCCTGATTTATGGACATGTGTCTCACAGGTAACACCATCATGATAATACGTAGAACCAGTAGCACCCTTAAATTTATTGAATACTGTAGAAGATCACATTTTGAAAACAGCTGATAATGGGGGTCCCAGGGAAAATAATGATTGGTGCATTGTGTATCCAGGATTAAAGGAGTATGAAATCATACAGCTTCTACTACTGTGGCAATGCCATGCTCTAACACCATCTGGACTGTACTAATCTAATGCGAATCACTATAACTCACTAAAAAGGGAGGGCCTCGTATCTTGCCATGCAAAGCAATGGCACCTTTCCCCAGTTAATTTACAATGACATCTCAAGTCTTCCCACGGGCACAGATTCGTGGGATAGTTCATAGCGCTCAGCGCTCGGCGTCTACCGGCATCCAAGGTCTAGACTCTAGAATGCGTCCAATTAAGTCTGACAGATCATGATTACGTGTAATGAAGAAAACTGGGGAAAGGTGCCATTGCTTTGCATGGCAAGATATGAGGCCCTCCCTTTTTAGTGAGTTATAGTGATCATCATTAGATTAGTACAGTCCAGATGGTGTTAGAGCATGGCGTTGCCACAGTAGTAGAAGCTATATGATTTCATACTCCTTTATTCCTGGATACACAATGCACCAATCATTATTTTCCCTGGGACCCCCATTATTAGCTGTTTTTAAAATGTGATCTTCTACAGTATTCAATACATTTAAGGGTGCTACTAGTTCTATGTATTATCATGATGGTGTTACCTGTGTAGACACATGTCCATAATGAACAACTAAATCAACATGTAAAGTGATAACCTCCAAAGTATGTAATCACTTTAAGAGTAAATCTGACAATTTTTATCAGGTTGCTCAAGAAATATCTTTTGGCTTGCTTTCACTGTATAACCATCATAAATATTGAAATACCTACTATCATTTGCTTCTGATTCAAATATAAAGGTGCCTCACCATGGCATCTATTCAAATCGGCGCCGCGCCCTTTGCTACTGATATGATTTGATTTGTAATTTGATTCGAATCCACCCTTACTCTGAAAAATAGTACTAATATAATTTGAATCATGATTCAAATAATATTTTCGAATCCTACCTGCCATGGTCTTGATTCAAACAAACCAACACACACCTTGTAGCACTGGCATTACAATTTGAATCATAATTTGAATCCACCCCCTACTCCCCCCCAAAAAAAGAAAGACACCACACACCCCTGTAGTACTAATACCATTTGAATCATAATTTGAAGGTACTCCTCCACCCAAAAAGAAACAATTAAATTCCCCGTGGTCAATGCCGCCTAGTTTCCTCCGGGTGGCATTCTCAATGCTTTGTAAAATATCAGGGTGGGATAATGCACTGATTTATTGGGAATTCATGTCGCGCAGTGCACATGTATCGGACATGGTCAGTGGTCAATTTGTCATCTGGACCCTAGAAACTTGGATATTTGAATTACTGTAGACTACAGGTTGTCTCAATATGTACAGTGATCAGCTTCATTGTTGATTTGAATAGTGATTTGAGTTGCAATTTGAATTATTGTACATTATAAAATGTTGTCCATCAGCTTCAGCACTTGCATTGTTAATTTGAATAGTGATTCAAATTGCAGTTTGAATTCTTGTACATTAGAAAATGTTGTCAATCAGCTTCAGCACTCACATTCATCAGGAAAATGTCTTTTAGGCCTGGGACCATCACAAGATCCACCTGGGCCTACCCTGGCACCCTTGTGGTACCATGGCTGTCAGGTGTGCCATGGCACCCGCTCCTTCGGACCAAAAATCCCTGGCACCCTTTAATAATCTTTTGGTAGTCTCAGGGTAGTCCTGGGGTAGTCTTAGCATAGTCCTGGGACAGTCCTGGGGCAGTCCTGGGATAGACCTGGGACAGTCCTGAGACAGTCCTGGGATAGTCCTGGGATAGTCCTGAGACAGTCTTGAGACAGTCTTGAGACAGTCTTGAGACAGTCTTGGAACGACCTCAGGAGTGCTCTGGTTTATGCTATTAGATGGCCAATTGTCCATTTCTGGTCACTGCTTTCATATCAAAATAAAGTGAATCAATTCAAGATATATTATGACAAGCTAATAAGATGTACAAAAGGTATCTAACCAGAAACAGTATAAATACAGGCATCAACAATGAGGATAAGGGAAAGAGACAAGGAAGACATTAGAACGATGAGAAGAAAGAAGACAACCAACAAAGCTGAGCTAATACAAGGAAATGAGCATAAGGTCAGCAGGAGCAAAACAAGAGAGGAAGAATATGTACCCAGTGACCCAGAACCAGTAATCATGATGACCCAACAGTGAAGAAGAACCAGGATACTCAACAGAGAATGAAGTCAGCAGGAGAAAGACAGCAGGAGAAAAGAACGCACCCCAGAACACACCCCAACCTGAGCAACAGCGACCATGACTGAACAATGAAAGAATGACAGAGGTGACATGTAGAGACTATAAAAGACTCAATAAAGCTTCCCAAAGAACATATAGGCCCTTAGAAGATGAAAGGTGAGCAAGGACTTGGAAGAGATGATGAGTGTTAAGAAGAAGAAGGCAGAAGTGGGGAATTGGGACGAAGTTTTGAACAGCATGTGACTTTTGAACATCACATGACTTGTGTCTAAAAAAGGTAATGATGACACAGTGTGTGTCACCGTTACCTTTTTGGGCTCTCTGTTCCGTTCCAAGGTTACATGACTTGTAGCTTAAAAAGGCAACGATGTTTTTGGGCTCTCTTGTCTTTCCTCCCTCATGATGATCCTTTATAATTTATTAGTGGAGGTTTCTTATGCTCACTTAGAACAATTGAATGTTTCCTTAGAAAAATCTCAAGGTTGACAGACAGTCCTGGGGCAGTCCTGGGACAGTCTTGGGGCAGTCTTGGGGCAGTCCTGGGACAGTCTTGGGGCAGTCTTGGGGCAGTCCTGGGACAGTCTTGGGGTAGTCCTGGGCAGTCCTGGGACATTCCCAGGACAGTGATGTTTCTGGGACAGTCTTGAGACTGTCCTGGGTGTTCTGAGACTGTCCTGTGACTGTCCTGGGAGTGTCCTAGGGCTGTCCTGGGGGTGATTATGAAACAGCCCTAAGGCCATCATGTAACAGCTAGGGCTGTTGTGGTTGACCTGGGCTGCCAGGGTCTTTAAGAATAACCAGGGGTACCTCCTGGCTATCACTGGTGCAACCATGGCCTAGGGGCTTTTTCCTGATGTTGTTGATATGAATAGTTATTTGAATTGTGATTCCAATTCCTGTACATTAGAAAATGTTTGTGATCTCAAATTAATCATACAGAGTGTACTACAGTGGGCGGAATTGTAGAGAGATCCTTCACGGTATGTGGACCAGGCCAAAGATTCCTGGCTCCGACAATAGGAGGAGAGTGGGGACCTCAAACATTTCTGTTTGGTCCCACTTCCATTGGGTTTTGGGAAGTTTTTTCACATCGGGGAACTATCCAACAACGAGAGAGGAATAGCTTCATAACGCCACTGACCATTATAATCATTTGCTAGATTGTATTGAACTAAATTTTACTGGGGAAAGGTGCCATTGCTTTGCATGGCAAGATACGAGGCCCTCCTGTTTTAGTGAGTTATAGTGATTCTCATTAGATTGGTACAGTGCAGATGGTGTTAGAGCATGGCATTGCCACAGTAGTAGAAGCTGTATGATTTCATACTCCTTTAATCCTTAATACATAATGCACCAATCCTTATTTTCCCTGGGACCCCCATTATCAGCTGTTTTTAAAATGTGATCTTCTACAGTATTCAATACATTTAAGGGTGCTACTGGTTTTATGATTATCATGATGGTGTTACCTGTGAGACACATGCCCATAATGAACAACTAAATCAACATGTAAAACTTTGAGTAAATTTGACAATTTTTATCAGGTTGCTCAAGAAATATCTTTTGGCTTGCTTTCACTGTATGACCATCATAAATATTGAGATACAGAAGATGGTACTTCATCCAATAAAAGCTGCACATATTGGTGCAAACCATTGTTGTAATGCATTCATTCTCTATGGAACCAACCCTGGACATAATAAGGTCATTGAAATCCAGATGCCAACTTATAATTACTGTCTGGATAAGCATAAACATATATCACAAGGTGTACTTAGTACTATGCTGGACTGAGAATCCAAAGCTAGGGGAAATTTACTTAATCTTTGATAGCTGATACATAGAACTATAAATTACAAATCCAAATACATGATGAGCAAGAACATCAATATGCCCACTAATCTGGCCATATGAAAAATTATCTGCATCTGAATTGTGAATTTTTCTTCAGATGATATCATGACCTTGTTCCAAAGTCTGCTGTTGTTGGGTAAAATAAGTTATAAGCTCATTCAGAAGAGCTGTCAAATTCATTAAAATTGGCTCCACTTTTCTTGATCTTGACACCAAAGATTGAACAAAATTGCATTGTATGGACAACTCCAATTATTAGAACTCCAAATCATGCCATGCATTGTGGTTACTCTTTGATGTGTACCATTTTCATTGATTTTTTTCTTTTTCTTTATTTAGGATCCAGGTCAATGACAGACTGTCTCTTTTCTTTAGCATTCTTGTTTGACTGGGATACTGTTTTTTTTTCATTGTGGAAAAGTAGATTCTTTGTGAAAAAAATGAAGTGGCTACAATCTAACAAATTGTAACACAAACCCAAGGGAGATTGTTTCTCTTCAATGACAACTTGTGAGCCTCATTCTTTTTGCAAATGGCTGTATTCTCTGCTTCATATGGGGTTACTACATATAACTTTCAAGTTCAAACTCCTTGGTAAATACCATTGTGTTATACTTCAACTTGATACTACTGATGTGTCCAATTTGGCTATCTAAACTCTTAGAGGTAAATATGACTCACACTGAGTGAGTGGTAACTCAGAAGTAACTTCAAATAATGAATGTTAAACCTGCATCCTTTTCTCTCCTCTCCCTTTTTTTCCTTTCCTTCCTCTTTCTTTTCCCGCCACTATGAAGTATGAATGCAATTGAACAGTGATGGAATTAAGGGAATTGGGAACAAGTCATAAGGAGTTTTTGATGAACCCATTTGTATCAAGGTGTACTACACCATCACTGAAATTGAAGTTGCTGGGCCAATGTCTGAGGTTCCATGTTATGCACCATTCCCCACCCACTTAATTGATGAATCATTACATACACTACAAAAACACTTACCTTGGTATTGGTTTTTCATTCTTGATATATAATGGTTTCTGCAACGTGCAAACTACTTACCCAGATTTTGGCAGACTTTTCCCTTCTGTTTCCTTTATTCTTTATTCCCTTCTTTTTTTTCCTTTCCTGTTCCCTTTTCTCTTTTGCGTGGGCAAGTCCTCAATGATACTGCTATCTGTTTGACAGCTACTTGCAAAATTCTAGAGACAAAACGGCCTCAAAACACTCAGCAATCTGTGTTTACCTTTGTGAGTGTGCCTCGTGTAAGCTAACAGTTTTTGTAGCCTAAATGGCACATCGAGCCTTCGAGGAAGCTGATATTGTGGAGCTGGAAGTCCCAGTCAGTGGTGTTGGGCAGTTTAAGGAAAGGCGGTGTTTCCAAAAATAGTTAGTCTGCACTCACAATGGTAAATACAGATCGCTAAGTGATTTGAGGCCGTTTTGTCTCTAGAATTTTGCAAGTAGCTGGAACTCCACCAGACTTGTCCTAGCCCATGTTACCTATTTTCAAACTCCGATGGACTTGTCCAGCTCGGCGAGAGGGTACACGCCGGCTCGGCTATAGTGAGGTGCCGACATCCGGTCATCTTGTGACCGTGAACATATGCGCCCTTCCCACGGGTCTGGGGGTAGGTCGTTGTAAGTTAATTAACTCGGCCTAAAAGGGCCTCGTAACATGCGACGTGTACCACTGTGTAGCCACCCGGGACGGGAAAGTTGATGGCTTCCGATCCAAACAGGACCACATCAGTGACTGACTCGGGCTTAGAGGTGCGACTCCGGCCTCGTAATTTTGATTACACAACGCCCCTACTATTGGAGCCCAGGACATGTTGTGCACAGCAATCAAGTTTGAACCAGTTGCGAAATTAAAGGTCAGCCAAAATACTGTACTACTTATTTTGACCAAGTGGTTTGGTACCTTAGAGACGTTACGCAATATTTTCACTCCAAACAGGTGTTCATTACCATTTTTAGTGCATTATGGGGTCATATACAGGAATGGAACTGAGCTCCAGCCAATAGAGCGGCCATTTTTGTGTTTTCGGACATGTCCGGGCGCTGTACGCTTAAGATGCGGTTAATTTGCTGTTCGGCCTGGAGGTCGAAAGGCCCAAGGCAATGCTCTTGACTGAGTCGTAATGATAATTCTTAACGCTGCCGGCGCAGCATCCCCGACTCCAAATAAAAGTCAATAGTACTCGCTGCACTGGGTTATACCTGATATTTTACTCTGACACTAATAATATCAACAATAGCACCAAATGTTGAACATAAAATCTCACAAATAATACAATGCCGTGTCCATGTACGAAAAAATGATTGTTGATATGGCAGGATCATTACTCATGAACAATACTTTACATAAATCATTATCTGAGAGAGAACACAATGTACGCACCCGAGCAAAGAAGAATTGTAAAAATAATTTTGATTGGACTCGAAAATCAGGTTGTTCGATTTTAAAATCAAGTGCAGTGCAGTGAAGTTTGTGATGTGCCTCAGTGATGGTTAATGTTGCTCTCAACCTCATTCAAACTCAGACTGAAAACAACATCATTGTGGAGTGCTCAACTAGGATCGACTGAAAGACATGAGAACAACTCATTCCCGCTACCTTAAGTAGTGGGTCTTATCGTGTGGTCCCCGTTTGCACGTTTTGGCAGACAAATGCATTTTTGGTCCCGGTCCGCTTGCCACACCGTAGTTAAGTACATTTGCAAGTTCCCTACCGTTTGGCGTCTTTGTTACAGGTCCATGAAAGGCATTTGTTGTCCCCTCCAACACAGCTGTATAAAACCAACCTTTGAGTGATCCTACTCGTTCTCGACACCCATTGGCATCATGTCTCTTCTCTCAATCTGCAAGTTGCAACACCCCCGTCACCACTTTCTATTTTGAGAGAGAATATCGATGGATTAAATATGGTATTTTGGATCCTTCGAGAGGTGGTCTCGAGTTGATTTTGAATTGGGACAAATGCATGTCTGTTGAGAGATGGAGGGAGCTAATGGAGTCGGTGGGGAACCCGGTGGTTTCATCGCTGGCAGCGACTCCGAGTCACATTCAAACTTTTTCTGTCATTTTGCACGTAGGGTATCATTCAAAGTTTTATATTAGCTCCATCAGGAAAAAATAATTCACTACGACAACAACCACCCAAAATATATGAGCTCCCTGAATACCTGCCAAGACTTTGGAGCCTCTTGGAGATGTCCGTAGTACTGGTAGCAATGGGGTATATATACATAGATCAGCGTAGACTCAGTTGAAGCTGCATAGATTTATATAGACTGAGTATTAACAGCCATTAATTGTGTAGCGTTCAGTTATTACTAAATATTGACAACATCTCCAGTAAAAAATGGGTGGTTGCCCCCTGTCAGCTTTTCTGACAACTGCCGTTAATCACAAATTTACAATCACCTGCAGAGTCGAAGTAACTAGCCAAAAATAATAATAAAGGTCACATGACCAGATTACCAAGCTCACACACATCCAAATTCTTTCTAAGTCCCACTGCTATGTTCATGCAACAACTCGTTCTCAACAACAACACGGTGAAAAAATTCAAAAATGCATATATAGCTAAATTTAGTTAAATGATAAGTATAGAACCAATTTTCAGAGTGCTCCTGTATATACACACCGAGCAGTGTCAAGTTGTACTTAGAGTCATGACACTTGTACACATCTTGTGCTCTGTAGCGATATAGAAAAATATAGTTACTTATGTCAAGCACTCCCACCGCTCAGCAGAACACACACATAACAAAGACTCTTCAAATTGAAAGAGTTGACGAGCGTTCAGCAATGATGCTATCACGTGACTGAAGGGTTTATATGTTTGCCGATGCCACGTCACTCTTGCTACGTCTTCTTCTTCTTCCTCCATCATCTTTGCGTTGACCTGAAGGGCGAATCGGCAGTCTTTAGTTCCAAATGGGTTATAAAATCTGCTCGTGCGTTATCTTATTCTTGGTTCTTATATTTAAGCTCATCCATTTTTTGATCTTTGACTAGTGTTGCAACGGCGCGGCTCAGAGCCGCAGCTCGAGCCTACACCACAAAAACTGAAAAGGCCATATAAGGGATGGTCACGGTCGATTTCCGATATTTCCCATGTTTTCAGAGTGCAACAATTTATGCCCAACATATGCCAGTCCGGGGGAATTTTTTGTGACATTTTTCATTATATCGATGACGGAAAAAACTATGCAAAACAAGGAATATACTGCAAAATGACCAGTAAATCTGGAAACAAAAGTCATATTGCAAAATGAACAATTTATGGGAAAACAACGAATACTTTGCAAATCAGACTTTATTTGGTGATATCTCACAAATCGAACAGAATTACGTGGATCGATGAACATATCACAAATCAAATAAAATGTTCTGAAACCATGAATATTTCGCGATAGATCAGGAAACAAGGAACAGCTTGAAAAACAAGCAATACCTTAGTATGCAGACAAAAGAACGGGCAATAGAATCATTCACAGGAAGTACATCGGATTACAATAGTAACAAGCATATAATTTCGATCAACAATAATGCAATAATGGTACCAGTACAACAATGGTGGATAAAGAGCAGTGGAAGCCACGGAAAGTAATGAAGACATTGATATGAGGGAAGCGACAAAAAAAAAGGCCAACAAGCGACAGGCGATAAAGGGAAAAAGTATGGGAAAGTAACAACTAACCATAATCAGTCAAGCAGCATCGAGATTGGCCTGTGGATCGATGCCATTGTCAACATCGTCACCCTCGAGCTCCTCGTCCGAGTCATTTTCAAACTCATCATAGAGTTTGGCCATGTCCGTGCCATCTTCAGGTGGCTTGAGTAGGGACGAGTCCAAATCGGAACCGAAAATCTCCCTGGAACGTAAATTGATAGGTAAGTTACACGGCTAACACAAAAAGAATAATTTCACTCACAAATTCCAAAAACGCAAAAGATTCTTGCGCCAATTATCCTTCGACTTAACCTTTATGATTTCGAGAATGTAATGATAAAAATTGATCAAATTAAAAGACTTGTCCTTCGCTCGCCACGACGCTTGGGTGCATAATGCGAATCGGACCTATTACGGACAGAATGGAGAAAGATGAACAGAAAAAAAGAATCCGAGATATACCTGTGCAGCCACGTATGCAATAAGTTCCGGGGTCACTTGTGTGATGCCATGTAGCTTTGCGTTACTCGGTTTTGAGGAAACCTTGTCGCCCAGTGCGGAACTTGTACCCATAAACATAGCACGAAACACCTGCGTGGTTGTTATGGACAAAAATTAAATGTAGAAAAATAATTACATACACAGACTAAAAGCGGCCCACGAAGAAGACCAGATTTGCTCTTCTCTGGGTCATACAACTTCATGCAGTAGAGAAACGCAGGTAAACAACATGTCTTGATAGGGATCTTGTTTGTCTTGAAGTCGTTAAGGATTCTATAATGCATATATTCAGTAAAATAACACGCAATTTTCCTGTATGAAAAAAAATAAATAAAAACTCACGACTTAGCCTTTGCTTTGCCTTCACTCTGGCTGAATACAAGATGCATATGCGTATGTGGGATCAGGAAGAGTCGAGTAAGTGGATGGTTGACACCGCGGTCCTGCTTATTCATACTCGCTGCAAGAGAATGGGTCTGAAAATTAAATGACGGAAGAAACTGAACGTTGATGTTCAAGGCTATTGGGAGCCAGTGAACAATGCCCGACTTGCATGTTGAAGTATCGGCTTGTCATGCTTCGTTATAGGCTTGATTCATCTAGGAGAGTGTAGTAAAGATCGCGACAGAACACATAAGATTGAAGATTGAGAACCTACCAGATTTCCCAAGTCGTCGATTGTTTGCTTTGAATCGAACTCTAAACACTCCAGTAGGCGGTAACGGAAAAATGGATATCGCTCAACCACTGCTTGATATGCTGCAAGATTTCGACTGCGAGTAAGGAGTACTCTATAAGAAAAGGACATTCAGTATGCAGAAATGAAAAAAAGATAGCATATACGCACTCATCATCTGATTCATCCTCCTCCTCCTCGTCGACATCCATATCCTCACCCGCTGCTTTCCGTGCCTCTCTCTTTTCCCACTCGAGTCCGTCTAAGAGGGAGGACTGAACCTGCACAAAGAGACCGATTCCTCGAGGCCAATATTTACCAATGGCCTGATACTTTTTGACCTTGTCGTAACTGACATATGTAAAAATCAATAAAAAGTCGAGAAATGTGAGAAGAGGTACAAACCGACGTGGCAAACTTGTAATTTCTTTGTGTGCGACTGCTGCAAAATGTTCAAATTTCGATCTTCGCCTAGCAAGCTCTTCGGTTTCCGAGTCGTCGTTCTCTGGTTGTTCTGGAGTAGGGTCTATACGAGCACCAGATTGGCGATTTACAGGAGCGAGAGGAGGTTGACTTGCCCCATTAGCACGAGAACGAGGCTTGGGGTCCTGGTTCACCATGAGGACACGTCAGAAGTTATAGTTAAAAGGAAAGATGAGGTTGAGCATGACGAGACGCGTTATTTCCCATTGTTTGGCATTGCTTGAAACAAACATTGTACCGGCAATTCCGGCCAATTTTTTTTCACTGGTCCATCACTCGCTCGTTCATACCACTAATACTCCTGCCTCCCAAATGGTGAAATGCCATCGCTGCAAAAGAAACTTCCCCTCAGAACATGGTCTGCAATGTCACCGACCTAAATGTCCAGCTCTTACTGCACTCGAAGAAGACTTATTCCGGCCGATACACAAGAACGAAATGCAAAGTGATGCAGAACAGGATGCAATGGAAGCAAGTAATGATTCAGAAGCAGGATCAGTAGGCTCAGAAATAGACCATGTAACCGAGGTAGAGAATAATAAACTTAATTTCAAATTACA